>JAOCPS010843956.1:0-10018 GCA_025505425.1 Graphium colonna
GTGTTCCCATTAAATATTTAATGTACAAAGATTTCATAATTTCTTTGCAACGATCATCGTTCATACATTCTATTACTTTAAATTGTGCAAGCACTCGATGCCTGAGGGGCTCTTTTATGGTGTATGGATGGACTCGTGGTGAACAGCGCTCGCGTAATTAAAGAAAATAACTGCTTGATCGTTTACTTCCTATTCGAAAAAAATTAAGGAATTAATTTTGGCCTCCAAAATTTTTTTTTAAAAACACTCAAAAATTTTAAGTCCCACGTGTTACTTCCTTCTGCTACTTACCAGTCCAGGATTTTTAAATATTCTTAAGTTAAAAAATACTGCAAATTTGATTTTTAATCGGATTATATCATAAGGTGTCTTCTAAGTTTTTTTAAAAATAAGTTAGTGTCGTCTGAAATCGTGAACGTGAAAAACGTTAAAAAAAGTATGGAAAAGTTCTTTACTATTGCAACTGTCGATTTGCCAATACTAAATTTTATACAAAAACAGTAGGAAATGTGCTCTACAACAAACTGGCGCTAAAAGTCAGCAGCTATCAAATTAACGTAAAAAAGTTGTATATGAGACTGTATAACAAGGTTTCTTTCGTGTTTCCAAAAAATATCCAAAAATTCCAAAAATATATAGTAATTGATCATATCTCGGAAAATATTAACATTAAAGAAAAAAGTTTCGAATGAAAAATAGTAATTTTTATTTTCAACAAAAAAGGTTCTAACCTTTTTTTACATATTTCCACAAAGACGTTTTTTAAAATGGCGGCGAATATTCGCAGATTCAGATGACACAAACTTGATTATACATTAAGGGGACACCCAAAAATCGATGTAATCGAAAAATCTATATGCAGGATTTTTTTATTTAATGAGCCCATTTGTGGCGCTACAATTTCTGGACTATTAAATATTTATATCAAACTACCTGTTTAATTCAAATTTAAAACATTTTTTTTTACCTAGATGCTGACGTATTCTTATAGAAAGTCAAATTTTACATAGTTATATTTTTAAAATTTTATATAAAGTTCGTAACGAAGATACTAGCTTGAAAGACAGATTCTGCTGATAAGAGCGGACGAGAAACTCAGCAATTGCTCTTTTGAAATTATGTTGGTTTACATAAACCGTTTTACACTAACTTACTCGATTAAACTACGGCTATACCAATATTCTTAATGATTTCAACATATTACAAACGAACGTGTATCGAATGAGCAGCCTTGATAACTCGTGTTTTGTCCACTGCGATATCAAATTTATCATAATGAATTTTAGGTACACTCCCGATCGAAAAAAAATTATGAATTTTTTCTTTTTATCATAGTTAGTATAAGCACTGATATAGGGGGAAGTGGCTGGTATGGTAGGCCAGATACAACTATTCAAAAAGGGAATGTGTAGCCACTCTGAACTCAATACTGGGGAGGCGTAATTAAGTCAATACAATCATTGCAATATATGTAAAGAATTATACAAAGTCAGTTCAAACGTAAGTTTGGATTGAGGCAGAGACAAACATGCAGTGTATAGAAGATATAAGGTAATATTCAATGTGCGAGAAAGATCTAACAGTGAATGGATGTGCTAAATAAGCAGTAACTGAATATGAACATTTTATATTTTAATATAATTTCGCTGAAATAAAGAACTTGTTATACAACGTGAACGCCGCCTGATAGGAGTTCATAAAGACATAAGACGTGTCGACTAGTTCTGTGAAGTCAGTGAGGAACAAAAACACGGCTTCTTCTACAGACGGTCAGACTGAGAAAAGTCGACATCAACAACCTTCAACGTCTCAGGAGGATGAAGGTAAAAGGTCCAAACGTCTGGCAGCTAAGAATTAGTTCCAATAATTCGCCGTTTAAAATCAATAACTTTCAGGTAGTAACTTCGATGATACTAGTTTTCTTACTCTGTTGATATCGGTAGACAATTCATTTCCAATTATTTCAATAACATTTTAGTACTTTTCCGTATTTCATTTAATTAAACTAGTTTATTTTAATATCTTAATTTACTGAAGCATTTCTCAAACTTTAATTTTTAATGTAAACAGAAGTAAACACTAAACGATGTTTTCAATGCCTTGACATTGACAGCTGTGACAACGCATAGTATTTGTGCCACAAGTCGTTATGATATACAGCCTTAGTTTGTGTTCAAGGTGTAAATAGTTTTAATTAATATTATTAGTTTGATTATATTATATATATTTTATTATTCATGTTTAATTTGTTTCATGTTTATTTTTTTTTTACTATTTTTAAACATTATTTTTCTTTTTTACGACAATTCAGATACACTACCATACTAATGAGTATGGTAGCGTATCTGAATTTTAGTAGCAGATTTTTCTGTTCCTAAAATTTTATTTAGTTTAATTAGAACTTATGGGAACAGTCAACTGGTGGGATAGCAGTTTTAGTTTAATTTAATTAGTTCTTTTATTTTACTATTATTATTTTTATTCGATATTTGTATTTTTATTGCATATTTATTAATTTATTAATAGTATATTTTCTGTAAACGAGTATATTTGATAATGATATTTTACATGCAATTTAAATCTCCGAAACATGGCTTAAACCTTCCTTAAATTTACCTCATATGCACTCACAGACTTCGTGTTAATTCGCAATAATCGGGTAGGTAAAGGGAGCGGAGGGTTTGCTATTCACCTTCACAAATCTATTGGATACAATATAATAACAGCTTCCCCTACCGTTTGCTCTGGCTCCATGTAATATATTTTTCTCAATATAAATGTCAAAGGCATAATAACAATTCTTGGAGTAGTGTATTGTCTTCCCACTGTGGATTATTTAGCCGATTTAGAAATGGCTCTAGAAAACATTGTGCCTAGTTACACACACTGCATAATTATGGGTGATCTAAACACTAACATGTTGTATAATTCTTCACCTTGTTTAAAACTTCCTTCAATAATTTAGTCTGTAAACCATATTTTTTTACCTTTAGAGGCTACACATTACAACAATAACACTGATGACTATCTTATTGATCTAATTTTGACCAATTCTCCTGATCATGTAGAAACACATAGTCAAATACCTGCTCCAGAGTTCTTATATCATGATCTCCTTTACATATTTAATGAGATAAAACCTCCCAAACATATACTACTATCGTTAATCTCCGGAACTTTCGACGAATCAGTATTGACCATCTTTTTAGGGATGCGGCCAATCTTGATTTTAGTTCATTAGCAACGACTTCTATGTCTGATGAAAAGGTTTCCGTTCTTAAAAATTTAGTTCTTTGTTTGTACAATATCCATGCACCCGTTGATAAAACGAGATTGAAACGTTCTTCAGCCCCATGGATGACGAATGATGTTCGAAAAACAAAGACACGACGGAATCGAGCCTTCTCTCGTTTTAAAAATCAAGGAACAGAAGCAAAACTGGGCTGTTTTTAAGCGTTTGAGAAACAGGTATAATCAGATGATGCGTGCAGCTAAACACCGGCATATCCATAACAATATATTTAGCTGTGCAAGTTTCTTAATATCCTAGGAGTCACAAATCACCCGGAGAACGCTGCGGTCCATCTATCTCACTTGAGGACATTAATAGAAATTTTATCTTCGTTACTAAATTGGACCCCACAATTCGTGTTCAAACTATAGCTTTTATTGCTTCTCTTTCAGTTCCATACAACCCAAAGTTTAATCTCTCTCTCATCATTGAGGATGCGGTCAGGAAATCTATCTTGGCAATTAAAGCAAAGGCTTTGGGATGCGACGATATAAATAGGGCAATGATAACTACCATCATAAATTACCTGCTCCCTGCAATCACTCACATTTTGAACTTCAATTTTGAGACTGGTCAGTACCCAACCATCTGGAAGAAAGCGTACGTTCGCCCTGTTCCTGAAGTCCTTAATCCCTCACTTTCCTAGCCAGTTTCGCCCAATATCAATCCTCCCTTTTTTTCCTTTCAAAAGTCTTAGTATCCTGTGTGTTCAAGCAGATCTCAACTTTCATATATAAAAATAACCTATTGAGTGACCTTCAGTAAGGGTTTCGTTCTGGACATAGCACCACAACTGCATTACTTAAAATAACTGACGATATTACATTCGGAATGGATTATAAGAAAGTGACAGTGATGGTGCTTGTTGATATCTCTAATGCATTTAACACAGTGAATCATGATATTTTCCTATCTATATTAGCTCACTTCAGATTTGCACCTGCAGCCTTGAATTGGTTCTCATCCTATCTTCGCGGACGTCAGCAGTCGGTCCATATGGGACAAAATTGTTCAAAATGTGGTGAACTTGAATCTGGCGTACCGTAAGGCTCTCCATTTATTTTCTCAGTTTTTATAAACTTAATCACATCATGTATCGACTGCACGTACCATTTTTATGCTGATGATCTCCAAATTTACATTCAGACAGATATTGCCCATATCCAAAATGCAATTGTTCGTCTAAATTAAAACTTAAGCGCTATCAATGATTCGTCAACGCGTTTTAGAGTATCGGTCAATAAAAACAAATGCCAGGCCATGGTGATAGAAAGTTCGCAAATGCTAGGTAAAATAGATTACACAACTCTGTCTTTCGTACGATATAACAAAAATACCATACTATGGTCAAATTCTTTAAACAACTTAGGCTTAATTATTAACAATACAAGGACCTGGACAGTTCAGATAACCGAAGTCAGCCGTAAGGTATATGCAACCTTACATACTCTATACCGTCTGAAGAATTTCCTTCCCTTTAAAACCAAGTTCATTTTAGTGCAAATGCGTTTTACTCGGACTTAAAAAAAGAACTTCTAAACAAGCTGGAACGCCTCCAAAACAACTGTATCAGATATATTTATGGTCTCCAAAAATACGATCATATCACTCCGTATCGTTGCCGACTTGAATGGCAAACAGTCAAACAGAGGCGTCCCTTGAGAATTTTGTCTGTTCTTTTTTCGATACTAAACGATTCATCTTCTCCACATTATCTTAAAAGTAAATTTCAATACCTTTCGCTAAATAATGAAAAAGTTCTCCGTTCGTCACATAATCTAAAAATTACAATTCCTCAACATTAAACTTGTTTCATTAGTAATTCTTTCACTGTTCAGGCAACAATGCTCTGAAACTCTTTACTTGAAGACATTCACAGAGCCCCTACTAAGAAATCATTTAAACGTTTGGTTCGTGAGTTATATTTACAAGACTCTCGTTAATCAGTGAAAATTTATCATACCACTATTATTCACAAATACAGGTATATATGTTTATGTACGTGTATGTTTTTATAATCATAATATTTTATGTGCATTTTAATCTTGTTATGTATTAATATTAATTATATTTAGGAAATTAGTTCATTTTTATTAATATGATTAATCTAAGTTTGAATTATTTTAGTTCAATTATTGCACGTACAAGTACGAGTTGACTGGGAGAGAATGCCTTAAAGCATTAAGCCCGCCCTGTATCATCCTAATTTTAAGAAACTGGCAATACTAAATAGAAAAGACGAAATAAAAAATAAATAAATAAAAAGTTGGAGCACATTGGCAGAATTGGCGAAAAACTAGTTCGTGTACCTTCGGGCACTTGCGCTTTTTAGTCTCTTGCCAAATCTGTCCAAGAGACTCTTCTGTACGCAATCCTTACCACCTATGCACAGTGTAGACAAATCATTGGCCTTCTGTGCACTCTTTTTGCGTCAAACTCAACTTCGAACGATGGGGTTAATACACCACCGCCCATCTCGCGTTGTGAACACTCGATGTATGAAGAACGCTTTCACTTGAGTGCAGTGCGTAATGCACTTTTCTCCCTTAACGTTCATTAGTCTAGTGGGTTAAATGGAATTCCCGCTATAGAGTTGGGGACATACGCCCCGAAGTTGGGACCGGTCCTAATGCGTTTTTTTGGCTCTCCTATTCCCTCGGCGTGGTCCCGAAATTTTTGCCGCTTTAGTACACCCGATCCCAAAAAAGCGATCGTTCAAATCCAACTAACTATAGGCCAATAGCCATTACCTCCTTGTTCTTTAAAATAATGGAGTCATTTATTAACACCCAAATCCTCAGATATCTGGAAGATCATCAGTTGATCGACGATAGCCAATATGGTTTCCACCAAAATTGCTCAACTGGTGATCTACTTGTCTGACCCATCGATGGGGAGAAGCAATTAAGAATAAGGGGAAGGCCCTGGCACTTAGCTTTGATGTAACAAAAGCCTTTGATCGGGTATGGCACAAAGCATTTATTTCCAAAATCTCATCTTACGAGCTACCTGAGAAACTATGGGATTGGATAACTAACTTCCTTTCAGATTGAAGCATCAAAGTCGTTGTCGACACTGCATGCTCCAACGCAATGTCTGTAAACGCTGATGTCCCACAAGGCAGCGTACTACCTCCCACACCATTCCTTCTACATATCAATGATTTGTTGCGCAACAGCAGCGTTCATTGATATGCAGATGACGGTACAGTCGACACCTTGTATACCAGCCGGGCAAATATTTGTCAGGATCACGTCGACAACAGCCGGAACAAACTTGTGTCTGAAATCGAGATTTTACTTAGAAAAATCTCGGATTGGGGTAGACAAAATTAAGTCCAATTTAATCCACAGAAGACACAAGTTTGCGCGTTCAACGCTAATAAGAAACCCTTTGTTGTATCTCCTCTCCACAAGGGTGTTGTGCGTGGCAGAAAATGACGACGAAAACACACTGTGGTGGACTGCCAACCGTCGAGGTGGTATCAATGGTATTTGATAGATTGTCGCATCGTAAGATGAACAAACTGAGCGTGCAGGTATCAATCCGAACAGTTCCTCTGAACACTCCCCTTGATAAATGCAGTATAACATGATTAGAGATGCAACATCTCTTCGCAAGGCCAGTGTGGCAACCAGAGAAGTGTTTTGGAAAAAGAGGAGATACAATAAAGGGTTTCTTATTAGCGCTGAATGCGCAAACTTGTATCTTCTGTGGATTGAATTAATCTTAATTTTGTCGACCCCAATCTAAGATGTTTCTAAGTAAAATATTGATTTTGAATTTATGCTAAGAACGACATAAGCAATTTCGTTTTAGAAAAATAAAAGTATAGAATAGTAATAAAAATATCGTCGTAGCAAACGTAAATGTATCCTATAATAACTTAAAAAGGAAATTAATAATAATCTCTATTTTTAATGTAGTTCAAAAATTAGGCGGTTTCCAATTAGGACAAATATATGGAAAAATTGAATAACTTGTTTAGCTTAAAAAAAATAGCATTTGTATATATTTCTTGTGTACAGAATTTCTACATAATCTCCGTAGTAAAGTATAAAATATAATACAAGTTTATTTTCTCAAAAAAAATTACAAGAACCGTCTTCAAATGCCATAATCTATCAAATGAAATATCTTCTTTTTTTATATACATAATTAAAAGCCTATGGCGGATTAAATTTAAAAAGCATGGCAAAGTCCAGCTAGTTCTGGTAGTTGGTGGTGGTCCAGTTTGAACATGAAACGATTGCGAATTATTTTTGTGAAAATTTTGTAAATGTAAGTAGTAAAGCGTATGGGTCGTTAATTATGGATATAATGTTTTTCGCTCTTTTTGTGTTGCAACACTACGTTTTAATAACAGAATCAGTCCGTAAATTTTCCTGAGTATATAGTACGCTATTTCAAGAACTGATTTCCCAAGTCGTACAATTTCTGTATTTAATTCATCCTAGTCAGAACTTTTGGTTTTGCTTTAACTTTTTGGTCACAATTGTTTAATTAAAAAAGAATAATTTACGTTTACATCATGAATCTCCTTCATAGCGTGTGCGCCTGCTTTACAAACAGAAGATCGTGGGTTTGAACTCCGATGGAGGACAATGATTTTGTATTATTGTTTCTTGGTTGGGTTAGGGCAATGCGTGCTGATCATCTTATTGTCTGAAATGCAAGATGATCCATGCGTCGGCATTTATAAAGTCAGTCCCGGTTGTCAAAAACATCTTGGACCATCACTATAGGATGACAATGCCTTCAAATATCCTGACAACGAATCCATCCTTTGAATTCAGTTTATACCTTTACGATACGGAGGTCAGATACCAGCCGGTCTACGTAAAAATTATTATAATATAACGTAATATTTGAGTAGATTAGAAACAACCCCAGTAACTTGGAAAAAAGGCTCGAAAAAAGATATCATGACCTCGCAGAACTTATCGCGGATGACTACACTCTATTAAAACATTTTATAAGCCGCTGAAGAAATTAAGTAAATTTTTACCACCTGTCAAAAACAAGATCCAGGAGTGAACAAGCTTGATTGTGAATGTGGTCTCTCCTTTGTATGCCAAACAAAAAGAGCTATAAAAACCCGGGTGAAGGAACACATAGCTAACATTAAAAATAATAGGCAAAATAAGTTTGCAGTTTTTGAACACTCTATGAAAGGGCCCAACCATTACAGCAGATTTGATAGCCCAAAACTCCTCGTAAAAGAACACCGATTCCTGCCAAGGATGATTCGTGAGGCTATTGAAATCGAGAAACATCTAAATTTCAATAGAGAGGACGGTTGGATGTTACCACCTCCTTACCCTCGTTGTGTTGAACGGGCTCTGACCGCAGGCGGCGCGAAAAGGTGACGGTGTCGGCCTGGTTAGGTTGGCCCGTTCCACATTTTCCCTGTCGCCCCAAGGATTTGTAGAACCTCTTCTGGTCACTCTGAAAAAGACGATTCTGGTTGAACCCGCTTTGACCTCTTGGTATACCGCCGGATCCGATTTCCCCAAGCTGCGATCCTTTGTTGCAGGTTAACCATACGCTCCGTCAATTTCAGGTCTATATCCGGCTGGGACAAGGTGATGTTAGTCCCAGCAAACGCCATACTGAAGGTGCGCACGACCTCGGTCTTCTGTTACCTGAGCTGCAGCATAGGAGCCTGCCGATGAGAGCCCTTGCCTTTGCGATACGATTCTCAATTCTTTTCCTCCACTCTGGGATAATATTATATGGCCTAGGGGCACAACCAGTGATGGGGAATTTGGCGCTAACTTTGCGGCAAACTGCTAGTGCGGCGCCAAAGCAGATTGAGATCGTATCGCATAGGTCCCGGCTGGCTTCTAAACAGGTTGCCAGTATGGGGTTGAGAGCCCCCATAACAGCGCAACTTCGCTTGCTTAGGGGTATGCTAGGGAGTCGTGGGCGATTTTTGAGAGGCATCTGGCGCATTTCCATAATCGCCTTTTCCAAAATGCTCCTCATACGCTCTAATTCTTGGGAGTCTACTCCCGCGTCGTGCGAATCTACCACAGCCGATTTATTAACGACAACATCTACGTTTTCACCCACATTAGGGTCCACAGACGCCGCTACACTTTCAACAGCAGCATCCTCAGATGGCGTCGGAATGACCTCACGTCGAGTCATTCGAGTTCGGCATCATCGAATATTTTGAAACGGATGATGTACCGAACTCAGTCTGCCAGGTTCTGTTCCGCGACGGATAAAGACGGCTCCAACTCAGCATAGAAGCGGTGTATCCTTGCCCGATAAGCGTACCTTCCGGTTTCTCCCTCTTTCGCCCTAAAGTACGCCCGCAATGCGTTTTTGGTCATATCCCTTGTCTATCGCATGCGACGTACTCCACCAGTAGCGGGTGCCGATTGCTGGGCCTGTGAGGGCCCTGCCGACACCAAACCAGCTGATGGGGATAATGGATGCGAGGTGCTGCCAGGTGGTCGTGCAGTACCTCGCGTTTGTCTGGATTGCATGTTGCCGCATCCAGCGCTAGCCACAGATGCGCCCCTACGGCCCCCAGGTAGCGGTCCTATGCACTCTCTGTCTCTTTCCATCATCCATTAGTTTTTTGAGCGTCTATTTACGGAAGACGCCCAGATGCCCACCGTTGCTTTGTAAAAGCCATTTGCACATACGGACCTTTGCAACCTAACTTTTGCCGAGGCACAGTGCTAACACCTCATGGCAAGATGCCGACTGATT
>JAOCPS010843966.1:0-10017 GCA_025505425.1 Graphium colonna
CTAGTTACAATTGATATACAATCTTCTAAAGGAAGCTGTGTAAACAAAGACTGAATATCAAAACTGACCATAGTTTCGTTATCAGTGAGGCATAGGTGTTTTATCTCACTGACAAAATGGTATGAGTCTTTTGTGTAAGCTGTAGTGTGTCCTCTTAATGGTGTAAGGATTGTGACAAGGTGTTGAGCCAGTCTATAAGTACGAGTCCAGTTCCAGTCGATCTGGCTTACAATTGTGCCGTTCGTTTATAATCTTAGTCTTGTCCTTATAATCAGATTTAGTTTATTGATAGATGTTTTTCATTATAATTTTGAGTTAATTTAAATTGTCAAATTGTTGTGATTTTGCCTAAGTTCAATAAAATTATGGCGAAGCAATGTGGAATATTGTTTAAAAAATCTATTTCTAGTTTACTATCCTCGATCAGGAGTAGGATACTTACTCTATAAGCCCCATACGGTTTGGCTTGGTTCATTATTTTCTTATCACTGTTTCAAAAATAAAATACTACCTACAAAAAAACTCACCTTTGTTTCTTCTTAAATATTTTGTTAAATATTTTTTTAAGGTTGAATAACTTTAAATATTGTGTCGCGTTGTTGTTGAGAACATTTGTTGATAATAAATTTTTACTGCGTTTGTTTTACGGTGGATTCTTTTGATTAAATTTAACTATTTTCCTTATCAAAATGTCGGAACACGAACTTAATTGTAGTCGTAATGATCGTGATAGCAATCCTCGTACTGATCACAGTGACAGTCGGCATAATAAATAGATCCCGCGAGCAATCTTTTTATGAGAGCGACGTGTTGAGGCTTCAATTGAAGGCAACGATGTTTCGTCTTAAAGTGTAAGAGGAGAAAGCAAGGGCTTCACTCATTTTGGGTCCATCGTCGAGTCATGTATCAGTGCATCCACGGGACCACATTGAGTATAGGCTAATGTTACCAATTGCATCGCGAATGCCATCAGGTCAGTTAATACGACTAGTAAATCATCCCAGTATTACTACATCTCATTTTGATGATGCGTCAGAAGTAGATAGGGGTTAGAAGTAGATCGCGCAAAGATTTCAAATAATTGGGATGATTTTGAATGCCTTTCACGAAAATGAAAGTGTTTGATAGGAGATGCAAAATAATGGCTCAATGAAAGGGTCTCTAGCGACCGTAGTTGGCCGAATTTTTAAAAATAAATTAAACCTATCCTACAGTACTAGATCTTGTAGGGATATTTTTCGAAGTTATCTCACAAAACTCTGATAACTATTAAACGTACGCAGAATGTATACGGCGGTCATTACTTCGTTTACGGATAGTGCGAGGACTCAGTGATGAGCTTATTTCCGCTAACATTATTCGCGGAATCACTGACCCAAATATTAGGGCTTCAGCGACTAATGTCAAACTATTACCAAAAGATTTAGTCGAATTCTTTTCGATCTACGTTAAGCCAAGTACAAATAATGCCTCACAACGACTATCCTCGTGGTCCAATTTACGTAATATCACGACAAGTAGACATTCTACAGAGTATTCGCGTGAACGAAACCTTGGCGATATTAGATGCTTTTCCTGCAGACAGTTAGGGCATATACAGGTTTCTTGTAGCAAGAGACCCAGATTTAATCAATCATCAAATAGTTCAGCAGTTAAGCTACCATCACCTGTGTTCGTACCAAAACTTTGGGTATTTAGTTTCTTCTATATATTTTCTATATATTATTTTATTTCAGTTCTCCCTGCTTCAGTGGTAATGCGCTTAATAATTATGAGAAATTAACTTAATGCAGGTATAGGCCAGAAAGTGGCCATCGCCATTATTGTGCAACCATAAAATGAATGGCTCGGGCTTAAGAAACAACAAGGATTCCTTTTGCGTCTCATCAATAAACGGATCAATTTTCATCGGTAATATGCTTTAAAATTGTATAATATATTAAAAACGTTACATTCGTATTAACTTCGAATACGCAAATAGCCCACAAGTTTAAAGCAGATACCAAATTAAAAACGATTTAAATAAAATAATAAAAGGTAGAAACTATTTACATGAAGCTTTGATATAAGTACGATATTTAGTTTGTATTTATGTTTATGTTTTATATAGTGAACTAGTCGGTAACACGCGCATGTTTTAATGGGTGATGATCAGGTTATGAATATTGTCGAAATCGTTAGCTATTAAAACATATTGTAGCATATTTTTTGAGACATACTCTGTTATATATTTAAAAAGAATAGACAATAAAAAAATATTAACGTTTAAACTGTTTAAATAAAGAATAAAATAAAACTATATGATGATTTGCTTCAGATAGTGACTTCATTAATGCGTCCCCTGGGACATCTTCGATTTCAATAAGGTCCTTATTGAGCAGATTCTTTGGCGGTCATATCTATCTTGTGGTTGGTATCAGTTCAGTTAGGTGAATATTTAAACGTCTAAATTGAGAATAACCTAATTGACTGCCCCTGTATAGTCCAAGAAAGGCATGTAACTCATGGTGGCTTTATAAGTATTTGTGCAATATTTTTTGTTATATATAGCATTAGAAACTCTTTTATTGATTTTCATCGAATTTTCGTTTAAGATTTTTAAAACGATTGTATTTTTTGCACTGCCTTGTTGTTGTTGACACCTAATGTATTTTTGCACTGTCTTAAAAAAGCCGCTGGGCAGTGTTAATACATAATGGACGTTACTCTATTTATTAATTAATAATAATCAGATCCGTGACCTAACCCGTGTTTGCAGTTATAAAAACAGTTGCTTAACTAAGTTAAGAAAATAAACTTTAACCTGAGGCATCAAGCTTCGAGTCACGTCTTTCAAGGCCCGATTAGTTCTCGCCATGTTACTGTAACATCTCACGTTCTCTCGGAGAAGTTTAAATTTTCTTAAAGTTTTTATATCAACTAAATAAATGATTTTTGCAGTGCTCAAGAAACTAAGATTTTTAAAAATCGTTTAATTTCTCGTGATTTTCTCTTACTTTACAACCACAATAGCTAAAATATTGTGTTGTATTGGCATATTTAGCATTGACATCTTATGATCTTGTAAGGGCTAAAGAAACGTGATTAATATACAGTTTTCTCTCGTCTGTTTTTCTGTTTTCTTAAAAATTGTAGTCAACGTTGTAGAGCATTCAGTTATACATTTTTGATCTTAAATCCGAACTTCGACGTCGTCCGGACTTGACTAGAAAGCTGATTAGAAGATTTCTTAAAATATTTTCTTTTGGGATACAAGATTTACATTTATCTATCGACTGTTTTCTTATACCTCAGGATAAATTAATTATGGTAAATGGAACGTAAATATAAATCCTTTACAAATTATAAAGAACCAAACTCATTATCGAATTTATGATAAGTTATTTATGATTTATTTTTACCGTAAATTGCGCAACTTCGTTCGCATCTGTTAGAACATTAAGAGTTATGTCAAATAATTCAATAGGTATGATTTTCCCGATCAGGCCAAACCCGATTTTACCAAAGATAAATTGAAAATGATACATATCAAGGTTTTAATCGTGTAATTGCTTATTTAGCCGCGACAAGAACTAGTTCTCCGAAATATAAATATTGTAGTTTGATATCAGATTCGACTATACGTAACTACTACAATTCGTAGTTCTTAATTATATTTACTAAAGGTTAATGAAAAAGAGAATGTTAAAGTACACATAACATATTTTTACCTTCTGTTATGAGGCTATAACCACATTTTAATGGTAGAAGATGAGGCTAAATTCGAGTTATTTAAATTAATAGTGTTGTATTTTTTTCATAAAACGAAACTATTTTTTCAAAAGGAAGAAATTTACGTTCATTTATTAACGTTTATTTATTTAATTTTTGGTGTATTCTCAACAAAGAGTTAAAGATTCTTGAATAATAAAAGTTCTTTATAAAGATGCGCGATCAACATCGATAACGCGAGATCAATATACCGATAATTTTATTAAAACAATTCTATAATATATTTGATTCAACAAAAAATAAACTTCGCGAAGAATGCTCCTTTGATACTTCATGACAAGAGCGATACAACTCCACGGTAATGTCGACATCCATCTTACCTTCTACTCAAATAATTTTTGCTTTAATAAAATGGCTTGATCTGGCCAGTCTATTTCAGATGAAACCAGAGATACAGAGAGAAAAAATACAATAAACATAAGATATGTGTAGGAGTATATCGCCTTTATTAATATCTTAAGAAGGGAGAAATTTAACACAGGTAATCAAGAAAAACTTAAGACACTTAAAATTAAACGAGGTATTTTCTATTGAACCGGAATTGTTTTGATATGCGCTCATTATTTTATTTAACTTTTACACGCTATCGGAGTTCGAAGTATAAAAAGCTTCTATTGGTATCTACTTATCAATAATTCCAATACACAAGTAAATTCCTATCCAAAAAGGTCCAGAGTCATCACCAGTCAAATCAATTATAATAATGTTATTTCTAGAGGAGGTGACCGAGGATATCATGTCAGACATTTTTCCAACCAGTTCATTGTATATAAATTGTGTCTGAGAGGCTCTTAAATTTAGATTGTTATTTTTGAGATAATAAATTGAATGTTTGGCCTCATTTCATTAATCGATCATAAAGCGATTTAGACTGATTTAACTCCTGGAGTGCCAAGTGAAGTTACTATGCAACTTGACGTGGTTTGGTGATACGGGTTATTATTATGGAAAAGTCGACAAGGAAAAACAATGATATTTTTAAATTCATATTCGTTAACTGTCAATGGCAGCTGATCAGAATGCGAAAAGGAAAAATTAAGTTTCCGTATATCGATTTTATAATTTGTATGACAAAATATTAGCTAAGTGAGAATAACTGAGTTATTTTTTTGCTTAAAAACTAAAACAGAATACCGGGCTCCACTTTGAATTTTTAACGAAAAATTTTTGCCCGTTCTCCCTTTAGCTGCTCCCGTAATATGCCTGGTAACTTTGATCGAAGAGCAGACGCTATCAGTTTTCCTATCTGCGAATTAATCACAGAACTCACGTTGTAAGGAGCTCACAGTCGTATTGTCTGAAAAGTCGGGCCATAACTATGCATTCTTAACGTCTTGATTCAGCTTTCTAGAAGTTAAGGAAGACATTTTAATGCAAAGAAAATGTACGGTGCGGTCGCAAATAGAGCATATAATTTTGTCGGAAGGCTTAACACTTTTGCTACAGCCATCAAAAAAGCTCATTATTGATTTTAATGTTTAAATTTTTGCAATTACACAATGAATATTTATTATTTTCTTCCTGACTTTATTACACGGCTAAAAAGTACAATGATTAGAGTTTGCAGTAAGGTTATCAGGACACCATTTAAATATTTGATAAATACTGGTGATTTCCTATAATCTCTTTACAGTGGCAAAACAAAAATACTGGTAATGACGGTATTTTGACTCTGGCACATAATTATAAAAACATGAAATATTCTAGTTATTTTTATGTACAATTTTAGGGAGATGTTTTAACGCTTTACTGAAAAAGTCTGATCTTGGTCATACATGCACTTCATTTTTTTTAAATTTCACTCAGGTAATTTCAATAACGATCGAACTTTTTTTCGCCGAGCTATTCAAAAATAAGTTCAATTCATTTGAAAAGTCCACAGTAGAACAAAAGACTATGTGATAATTATCAAGGCTGAAAAAATTCGCAATTGTTTCATGAGTTCTAAGATTAGAGACGTGACATGTTGACTTTTGTAAAATGTCAATTTTAGACAAAATTGTTATTTTTTTAAAAACCAGCAAAAAAGTAGCCTTCATAGTGCTACCATCGCCCAGCAAATACGTTATTGAATATAATCCAGTCAGCGATCGTATAATTATATTAAAATTAAGAAATGATTTAATAATATGCTATGATTATTTTTTTTTTTATATTAATATGATATGATTTAATAATAATATTTATGTATACCTTCAAAAACGAGAAGTAACCATAATCTTAGGAGACTTTAATGCCAAAGTCGGAAATACTAAAGACGATACCCATTTGTGGTCTGCCATAGGCAAATATTCAATCGAAGAACGTACTGAGAGGGGTGAGCGTTTGCTACAATTTTGTGATGAATAAAACTTAACGTGGGCGTTAGGGGTAACGAGATAGTAGACTTGCATCGGAAGCTCTACAGAACGGCATACCTCTCGACATGGTATACTGATTATCTTCCGAAAGTGAAAAACGATAATTAAAATAAATTCAAATGTTATTTTAATGAATGTTCTTAAAATAAGGGCATTTGATACAGGACCATTGTAGATGAACCACCACGCATACCTTGGTTTGCCTCGCGTAACCTTAACAGAACAGAATTAATTGTTTGTTTCCGAACCGGAACTAACCACATCCTACTTAATAAATTTAACTTCGTCGTGAAAAAAAGAGATAATCCTTATTGTACGTAATGTGAAAGAGAATTCCTCCATTTAGTTCTGTAGTGTAAAATCAACGAACAAATAAGGTCAGACCTCTTAAAAGAATCTCAGTTCTCTGCGGAGGAACTTCTCTTCCTTTTCCATCTAATTTTAAGTTCAGGGTTCACAGCTAAACATAGTGGTTTATTTTTAAAATTTATCATACACTCATTGAACTTAAGATTTGAATACAATAAAAATACTCCGTAAATAGCAACCCCAATGTTTAAGGTTACACCTTTTCCTATTGTTATATTGTTATTATTTTTAAGCTAACTTAATCATAACATGTATAGCTTGTAAAATAAATGAGAAAACAAAAAAACTTAATGTAGATTATACACATGAATATCCTTCGGAATAAGATATAGAATTCTGATTGACTATATCCTTGAAGGAGCACGCTGGAGAAGTTCAGTTAATAACGACACAATTTTCACTGTGCGAACTGCAGCTCTAACCACCAACTATTTGTAGTGATAGTTCAAGTACGGTTAAAGCTAATACTAAAACCAAGAATAGCATAGAATATGCAAGACATAAACAAAAAGAAGTTCATAGAGGGTTTTGTGAAGAGGATGTGTGACTTTCCAAATGATGTGATGAATAGTAACACTAAATGAGCGTACTTGAAAAGAATAAAAGAGGAAACAGTCAAAGATAATAAGCTTGTGATATTTGTTCTGAAAATATTTATAATAGGGGAGACTTCCAACATAACCTTTCTGTGACGCAAACTAAAGGAAAACGATTTGCGTTCAAATGAAGATAAAAAACATTATCGAGAGCTAAGCTGCAAAGTACAACTATATTGTCGAAAATATTATAGTATCGAAATGTGTCTCGAACTCGAACACCATTCATTGACAAACGAGTCTAAATACCTGTTTCAAAAAGAAGAATTGAAATGCCAAAAAATTGTATCGTCAATAATAAAGATGGACCTCTACTCGGATGTAATCTTGTCGTGAATAGAGTGAAAACTAAAATGATAATAGTGGACCGAGCCGTAGTTTTCAAATGTCACTTGCAACATTCTTGGTATTAACATCGTCGACCGGTAACTATATTTGGGCTCGCAAATTGACAATGACGGTACATGTGCTTCCGAAACTAAAGATGGGATGACACGCTTAAACAACATTTGGAAGAAAAGGAGAATCTACATTAAGACCAAGATAAGATTGATACGAGCCTCAGTATTCCATATCTTCCTGTACGCAGTAGAGATGTGGACAATCCCATCCCGGGAAAGAAAAAGGATTCATGTATTTGAGATTTGTTACTGGAGACACATGTACGTATGTTAAGAATACCGTGGACTGCGAAACGCACTATTGCATCAATCCTCACCGAGTTCCGAATGCGAATGCGTCTCCCCATTGCATACCTTCAACGCATTCTTCTATATTTTGGCCACACAATGCGCAAAGAAGAGAAGAGCATAGAAAAGCTCATTGAGGTGGGGAACTCCGAGGGCAAGAGATCACGCAGCTGCTTGCCGACCTGATGGAGCGACCAGTTGAAAGTCAGGCGTCATCCAATTTCATCGCAATCGTGAGAGAATCGCTGGATCTGTATCAGTTGAAACGTATATTCCACTCCACAACCAACTCATCAGAGTTGGTTGTGGAGTGGATGCGGGTGTGTGGTGGAGCTGACCAAGGTCTTCAGATAATAAGGACCGACTAGAATCTAGTCATGAAGGCCATGCGGTACCAATTATAAATTGGCTTCCCTTTATCTAGTCAGTAGATAAAGGGAAGCAATTTATAATAGGTACCGCGCGGCTCTCATGATACGAGTTGCAAATGTCTGATTTAAGATATCAGTTAAGGGTTAAGGAAAGGCTTTACTTTTGAAAAAAGAGCCAGATCCTACATTCAAGGGCTGGCAACGGTGTTTTAACTTCACTAGTGCTGCGGGAAGCCATTAGCGGTGGTGATCCCGTGCCATCAGCGGGAGCCGCTTGCTTGTTTGCCTCCTATTCTATTAAAAAAAAAAGAAAGCGGCCTAATTTTATACCATGACGCCACGTTGTTAGTACCACCCTCAAAATTCTATAGATGTACATATTTTATGTCAATATTTGGTAATAACGCGTGCAATTACTGATCTGATGCTTAAAATTTGCATGTTTGGGGAGCGTGACATCTGCCCTTCTTGCCCAATTTTTAATTACATCAGGAGGAACTATAAAGGTCGTATTTTCTTTTGTCTTTTGTTGTTGAAATAAAAGTAAGCAAATCGTATTTTAAGGATATTACTATTTATTCACTTTAATTTATAGAAGTACTTTAAACTATCATACGGCAAACATCGTAACATATCACTATAGGGTTATATTACAAGTTTATCTATACCAAGCTCAAA
The DNA here is from genome assembly GCA_025505425.1 of Graphium colonna. Classification (NCBI taxonomy): domain Eukaryota; kingdom Metazoa; phylum Arthropoda; class Insecta; order Lepidoptera; family Papilionidae; genus Graphium; species Graphium colonna. The sequence continues at coordinate 8,835 of JAOCPS010843966.1, forward strand.
ATAAATATAAATAAAACGTCCTCAGTTTTTACTTTTCTACTCTTCTTTGTATGTTCTACTCTTTTACTCTTCGTACGTTCTCTTCTATAAAAATATATATTCAATTAAATGACAGAATTACTAATTGGAATTATATTTCTCAAATCTTTAAATTATGTGAGAGGCCTTAAGCTTTCCGAGAACAAGTCGTTCTACCTGAAATGCCTCGTAAATCCAAAAACATTATCACAGTGTGATTTTTAAGGTCTTTAGTAATTTAAAGATATAATGTTCAATACAGTTACGCTAAATTATAATTGGAAGAATAAATTAAATAACATTAGAGTTTTTTATCTATTCAACTAAAAAAATGTTTAAAATTTATCTTTTTTTTTTACAGTTGTACTTTTTGACTTCTACAGTACGTACATTAAAACAGAATAAGTAATTCTCCGAGTCTTGTCACTACCAGAATTTTTAAATTAAACAGGATTGTTTTTGTGGAGCCACGAGAAAATGAGCAAATTATAATTGTTGTAATTTAAAATATTATTTGATACTGAGTATGTTATAACGTAAACATACAATGCCGTACTGTTCTTTTAACTAAGGTACTCGATTTATTTCTATGATCACCAAATGAAACGAACTCTCTCATGTGTAATTTTGTCTTCTTTAAATATTTGAGACTAAAACGAGCTTAGTAAAATATAGAGGAGCAGCAAATTTACCTGCTCTATAAATTTCAATATTTACTGATAATTATTCCTTTGGTGAACAATTGTCATATGACTTTTATTGCAAATAATAAGTAACTCAACTAATGGCGATTGATGAATCCGTGAACCCACAACCCGTAGAGCGGTGAAATGGATAACGTTTTTATTTTAAAGTTAAATACAGTTTAAATTCCTGTAAATCAGTAAAGAGACAATTATTTACTTTATTAAATTAAACCTTGTTAATTACTTGAAAGGCCTCAAGCCAACTCCAAGGTAATTTCGCTATTCCCAAACTTTCGCGATATCGCTCACTGCGTAACTTATTATTTAGGTTTGCCTGTATACGGGAGGCAGCAGATAGAGGTACAGGCGAGGCCTGAAGTACTTTTTGAAAGAAAACTATAGTTTTATATTTTTTTTAATGTAATCGCCTTGAAGTGAAATACACTTTTGAGACCGTGAATCATCCGAATTGAGAACGT
>JAOCPS010843976.1:0-10017 GCA_025505425.1 Graphium colonna
GAGAAAGGAGTGGAAAAAGAAGAGGGAAGGAATGGTCATCCGGCTACCCAGAAAGCCTTGCATACTTTATTTTATGCCGACTTTGTGTAGTGCAGTGATATTTCCGAAGGCGAGCTCGACCGTATAAGTGCAGAAAAAGTGAAAGGATGTTATTCTCTCCCACCTTGTTGTTTTTTAATGCGCAAATCGTAACTGGCATGCCTTTAAAAAGCAGGTACGCTACTATTCCGTTTTACGGGCCTGTGTATTCCCGCCCTTATTAAACGACTGGAAGCTGGACATTCGTGCTCACAAAGCGTTTATTTTTGTCTACCTTAATCTTTATGTTGGTATCTTTTAAACGGATTATGACAAGTTGACAACCGACGTTAACAGTTTTGATGTTACCAACTTGTAATAACCTTCATAGTTATGGACACGTTGATAATTTTACATGATTTATTTATGGTGTGAGTAAATGCGTTATATTAATTTTTAACTGAATTAAAAAAAGAAGTAGGTTCTAGATACCGATATTTTTTTCATGTATATTCGGGCGTAAGTCCTTCAAATATGAACCGATTTTAAAATTTCTTTTTTTATCTAAGAGGATATAACTTCAGGATTAATCGCACATTTTTGGGTTTAACAGTTTGTGTGTGTTTTAAAACTAAACTTGTTGATAAATAAAACAAGACACATAATATTCCAAAAGTTCGATGGATATGAAACTTAAGAAAAATAGGTGTTAAAATTAATTATGCTAAGAACTTGCTAATTTGCCCGGAATTTTGAGAATCATGTTAGAACGTGTGAATTACAACTGAGTTGCCGGAACTCCAAATAGCTTCTTGTTACCGTAAATTGATTCAGACTTTAAAGATGGCGCTCGCAGCGAAAGCTGCTAAATTCCTATTAACATTCGTAGCTACTTTGACTAAATTTGGAGAACACTGATTTGCTTTCACTGTTCTCAAGAGCTAAATACTAGCAACTCGCAAATTATACGTATGGTCTTTAACAACACCAACTCTTATGTAATATTTGAGACAGATTTCACAATATATCTAATAGCATAGCTCCAGAATAAAACAATACAATAAAGAGACAAAATAAAACATAAAAGTAACAGCCGTTTTTAAATTGTCCCAGTGCTGGGCTAATGCCACCTCTAAACAGAGGGTATAGGGAAATGTCCACCACGCGGCTTAAGCGCGAATCGGCAGACTTCGCATGCCCTAGAAATATTATTCCTTAGATATGCAGGTTTCCTCACGATGTTTTCCTTCACCGCAGGGCACGTGGTAAACATAATAAAATCAAAAAAATTATATATCATAACAATAGAAATTACTTTACAATGCACAAATTTTATTTACGAAATACTAAAATATTTTAATGCTTGGCTTATATTGCAAGAGAGGTTTACATATATAAATTTCACACGTACAAACATTCATCCGAAACAATTATTTGTAGGTCATAGGTCATACAAATATTTTTTTCCGAATGGAAATTGAACCCACGATATGCGACAATAAAGGGAAGGGCTTAGCAACCGCACCAACAGGTCAACTAATTTGAGTTGAAAACTAGTTTGCGCTTCATAAAATAACGTATGCATGACTTTTGGGGATACCGGATGGCCATGTCTACCCTTTTCTTTTCCCGCTCCTTTCGTTTTTAATCCTTAATCCGGACCCATTCTATCCAATAAACCTATTCTATTCAACCTCCCAGTTTGACAACGCACTCGTGACTCTCTAGACGTTGTGTGTGTCTATGGGCGACGGGATAGCTTACCATCAGGTGGTCCACCTACTCGTTTGTCTTCCTTTCCATAAATAAAAAAAGAAAGCTTCTACAGTCATATGCTAATGTTATATGAAAACGTTTTTACTCAGTGTATCTTCTTTGGGAACCATTTCAAAGCATATTAGTGTCTTTGCGCAACATTTTATGTGCAGGAGATAACACTGTTCTAATTACCTATGAGAACTGTGTCTGTTTGTTTAAACATTAAATTATGCGTTCAGAATCTTGCAGAAGTGTACAACAAATATACCCACAGCATGATAACATATCTGTCATAACGCTCCCCTGGAAAACAAAGTTTTATTTGAACGAAATTTTCATCAAATCTAACTAAGCTAAACACACAGGCTAGAATCCAGACCCAGAGTCTGTAAACAATATACTCAATTCATAAACCCCATTGATCGTTTTCAGTGAAAAAAATGTGTTAAAACGATTACAGCGCTGGTTTTTAACCGACTTCAAAAAAAGACGGTTCTCAATTCGGATGTTTCTATTTGTTTTTAATATATTTTCGCGCGTATCTCCGCCATTTATAAGTCGATTTTAAAAATTATTTTTTTATTTGATAGAATATTCTTTGGAGTTGTTTTTAGAAAAATCGGTTGCTTTTTAAATCAAAATAACAAATTTTAAATATGTTCGCATATATTTCAAATACTTAAGAATTGATTTTAGAAACGCTTTTTTTAATGTGATAGCTTATACTTCCAAAACGGTCCCTCAATTTTTTTTATAAAAATCGGATCAGTAGTTTATTTTAACGGAGAAGACATATTTTAAAACTTTTAAGGCGTTTACAGTCGTTTTTATATATTTCTCCGAAAATAAACTCGTCATCAAACCTCAAGATAAAAAGCTGCACAGGCTTAAATCAGGCACAGCTTCTCTAAGCAATTATGAACCCATTGCTCATTTTCAGGGAAAAACAATGTAAAATTTACAGAGCACTGGTTTTCAGAATCCGGCGCGTGGAACATCTTAATAACGCCAGCGCAATACATATTTATAAAACATAACGTACACGTAGTCTGTTATCAGCCGCGTGCTTTCGTTGGCCTGATAACGTAAACATTAGAGGAAGGGTGGCCGCATTATTGAGTTCGATGAAGCGCCGGAAGTACCTGCACTTGCTGCCCGAGCTTCGAAGGACGAGTTTCGCGTAGATTTATTACGATAAGTTTTCGAAATTTATGGTGAAAGATATGCATATGTCGATATAAAGTCTTTTAGGTGGTGGAGCATGACATCTTTTCACAGCTTTTTCTGCACTTCTACAGCCACGCTCGCCCGGGGAAGTACCACCGCCCTTTATAAAGTCGGCATAAAATAAAGTATGCGTGACTTTTGGGGATGCCGGATGGCCATTCCCACCCTATTCTTTTCCCACTCCTTTCCTCTCCGCATCCTTAATCCCGACCCTATCCTATCCAATAAACCTATTTTATTTCCCAGGTTGACAACGCACTCGCGACTCACCGAATGTTGCGTGTATCTTTGGTCTACGGGATCGCTTAACATCAGGTGAGCCGTTTGCTTGTTTGTCTTTCTTTACATAAATAAGACGAAAGATATACCGTACATACATATGTCATTATATGGTGTGTGCAAATGTGTGATTTATTTTATAAAACCCGATGGGTTAACCTCTGTCCACCGCTGTCTTCTCAATAACTTTCTTTTATTATATTTGACTTATTGTATTATAGAATTTCTATATGTGATGGGATGAGATGTGTGGTTATCATACTGAATGTATACTTTGATAAATAATATAACTTATAATGTATACAAACATAATTATATCAGTTTTTTTTAAAAAAAAAGCGCTGCCCTTATTATAAGATCAAAGTCTTGTGTTACAAGGGCGTTTTACAAACATAAATCAGTTGTATTAAGAGAAGCAAAGATGAATATTAACAGGAAAATATAATATAATGCATATAATTAAATTCACTTTAAACTGGTCATTATCATTGCGAATTTAATTTTGTCATTATAATATATTTTGATTCAAAAAGAATGTTAGTTTATGGTTAACCGCTAATTATTATTAATCAATGCGTCAATTTAAATCACAGTTAGGTATTTGATTTAGGTTACCAAAAAACTGTTATACAAACATTTTGAAATTAATATTTTGATTTAATGAACATAATGATTATGAAATGTATTGTAATTATATCAAGAAGTAAGAGCGAACATTAAGTCAAAATTAACAATTATTGCACATTTCTAATCAAAACTTCTTTAGGATTGAATCCCTTGATGTAACTTATATGTAAAATCCAAAAAAACTAAGAAATAAGCCCATTCTTAATGATATTAATAAACTTTTAATAATATTTGAGACCTGAGAGGGTCTAAAAATAATTCTAATGTTGGTAATAGTAGGTTTATGGGGATGACATAAGTTACCTTTGCATAAGCCGCTCGTTTCAAAAAACTAAAGGGGCCGCAGATCTCGGATTCGAATCCGTGACATTGGTCAGACCTCAAGGGCCGGTCAAGCCATAAACGCTGGTGTCGCATTACCGCTCGTACGCCCCGCTCCGGTTACCACCGATGGTAGAGACCACCGGGACGGTAGCACATACCTAAACCTTTCTAACGAGTAATAAAAAACCCTCCATTACATCATTTATCGGAAGCGTATTTTATGCTGCAATTAAATTCTTTACTGCTTTAACTAGTTCGGCAACAAAATGCGTAAAAGTACTCAAACATATTTTTTCAAACATGATTTCAATTACTAAAGATCAAATTTTCGTGTTAAAAAGTACTGTAAAAAGTTAGAAGTTTATACGAGATAAGTCACATATTCATTTGAGAATTTTTAAAATTGATTAATAAATTACGGAGATCTGCTCGAACACACTTAACAAAAACTTTATAAAGTGTGCATGACATTTGGGATTGCCGGATCGCCATTCCTACCCATTTCCTGACCCAATCCCATCCAATAAACCATTTCTAAACAATTTGCCAGATTGACAACACGCTCACAACTCTCCAGATGTGTATATCTACAGGCAGCGGGATCGATTACCACCAGGTTAACCGTCTGCTCGTTTGTCTTCCTTTGCATAACAAAAATCGATAGAAACATGCTAATTTAGAATCTCAATCTTTTTGAATGTCGGTTAAATCAAAATTCTCGTGGATTTATATTCAAACGTTTACAAAAGAGTTTCCACTATACCTTTATACTTATACCTAAATTAAAAAAAAAACATCTATGACGATATGCACAGTATTTATCAATTCCTTCACTTAAATAGTAAGACATTCAAATCGAATTAAGAATTAAATTAGGGACCCCTTGCACTATACCGCTAAATAACATTTAAATTGAACTTAAAATTAAATTTACTTCTAAGTCTTGTCAATGACTTGCACCACGCTAAGTATGTCGCTAAATCTTTTTAACGAACTGTCAAAGTTTGACAACTAATATAGGTTCGTTATTTAAAAATATTTATAACTTATTCAAACGAAATTTGATGCACACTGCCCGAGATTTAGATCTTGTCCAATAACATTATATAAAGTGTAACATGAAATGTTATTTATTGAACAATTCTAGATGTTAACTTTCTAATAAAATTCATAAAGCTATATGAAATTTCAAACAAGTGATCGGATATTAATATCTCCATTTATGATAGAACTCCTATCATGTTACCCAATATGCCACGGTTGTGGGGTGTTAAGTCTAATCCTTTTGTCATAAGTACAAGCACGCACCAGTGGAGAGGTCGTAAAGATGATGTCATTTATTGCCTATAACTGGAGTCATTGGACAGCCATGAAGATATAAAAGAAAGCACCTTTTTATATGCTCTAATTTTCTATATCTATATCTCTTATCTAATCTTACTATAGATTTCGCCTAAGAAAGAAGGGGGGCGTTGGATTTTCTTCATCTTCTATCCAGTCTTCTTATATTTCCAATACTGATGAATAATAAGCAACCAAGCAAGATTTTCATGTTTCTGTATGAGTATATTTTTCTATATGTCTTTTTGTGCGCCTTTCTGTGCTCACATAGCCTAATCTGACAATACGTTAAAATCTTCAGGATAATAAAAAAATAAATAAAAAGATTAGTAGATGTGACGTAAAAGCATTACGAACATAAGGACAAACTTTCGCTTTTACAATATCAATAGGAATTATTAGGCAGTATTATTTTTTAGACGTACGCGAATATTTAACATTTTAAATTAAACCACAATAAAATCCGTAAAGTTGTTTAATTTAAAATTATTAGGTAGAATAAGTTTGAAATCTAAGCTGTTAGAATAGGTATAGGTGCGTAGAGATGCTTAATTTTTTTTACAAATACCATCCTGAAAACCTTATAGTATATGCAATATTGGTAGGAGAAAAGGATAAAACTGGTCAATATATTAATCTAAGTTTTAAAGTTACTTTTAACTGTTAGTATGTACACTAACAACCGGTTTATTAACTCAAACACGATCTAGTAGCTATTAAGCTGTTTGTTGTTTTAGTCGAATGTGGCGTCAACAGCTGGCTTTGTCGCTTCATAATACGCGTGGGTGAAGTTGTGCTGATTCGATTGGGTAATACTTAGCAGTAAGCTGAGCAAGTTACGTCAATCAGCAGTTACAAGTTCGATTCTCACATCAGAAGTAGTTTACCTCAATCAAAGTGTGATAAATATAATAATGCACAGTATTTTAACAATAATGAATTGAAATGTAATGTAACTCTTAATTTTAATTATCATTTTCTTGGACTATTAATATTTGTACGCTCCTTATGGAGCAAGTAACATGTGATACGTTTGAATATTTATGACATCATATCTGTTGACATTATTAACAATGTTTCTACAAATAAATGTTATTATTATTATTATTATTAAAAATAAAGGCTAATGTAAGCTATACCAAAATAAAAAAGAAAAATTGAGACGTTGATCTTTGCTCTTGCAAAATTAAATATAGCTTATGTTCCTGCTTTGCTTATTATTTAACATGTAATATTTTATTTTTATTTTCCTTTATTCCTTTCCTAGATTTATATTAACCATATCTATATTAATATTATGAAACTAAAAATGTTTATTTGTTTGAGTGAACGCACTAATCTTAGGAACGACTGGTCCGAATTGAAAGATTATTTAAGTGTCGGCTGAGGTATCCAACACTAAAATATTTTTTTTAATTCGGACTAGTAATTCCTGAGTTTAGTTGGCCATCCTCGATAAATGGGGATTTATCTATACTAATATTATTAAGCTCAGGAGTTTGTTTGTTTGTTTGCACGGGTTAATATCAAGAATTACTGGTCCGAATTGATGAATTCTTTTAGTGTTATTGTGGGAGTCTTTAGGCTATATCATCATGCTATGACTAATAGAAGCGGATCATCAATAAGAAATTGATGAAACTATAGAGACCAGCTAGCCCATAGCATTCAAAAATATGCTTATTCAATGCATTCCATTTACTAGCAATTTTCTAACACCTCTCGTAGACGCGAACCGACTGCGCACGACCTAATTGGCATTGAAATTGATTATTCCAACTCCTACAGGATACGCGAGCATTCTACATTGATCGTACCATAGTTGCATGATAATTCACGAGCGTTAAATTGTGTCTGCATATTTTAAAAAAAAACACACATTTTATTTACTTAATGCCTGAGGCATTCTCTACCAGTCTACCTGTAGATAATGCACAGATAAATAAAGAAGGGTTACCCTAGCTAGGTCATATACCAACATTTTATTTTAATAAATATATTTTTGTTCTTTTCCTAGAAGTGTAAGTTTTATTCTCTCTAAACTTAAAATGTTTTAAGAAGATAATAAGAAATATTTTATACCATTTATAATTGGGAACTTAAATACACATTAACATATGACCTTCAACATTTATCCGTAATAGATTACTTTCCTTGATTGAGAATTGAACCCGCACCGACAACGAATAACCTCGAATGGTCTAAAATACAAACTGCAAATAAACCGCCTTTTGCAAAAGGAACATTTCATCATTTATTAATTGTTAGTTTATGGTTAACCTTAAATTAATTTTTAATTAATAAGTTAATTCAAATAACAGTTTATTTGACTTGTAGGTTTCGAAATCATTAAAAGCAATACAAACTTCCATAATATACAAATGTACAAAGAACATGCACATTTTATATCTTCCTTGAGCAGATGCGAAGCAAAATAAGAAGAATTTTCGTGTAATCAAATTTCAAGGCACGGATGCAATCAGTTATTGATATTTCGTGGCTTGTATAGGGAGACCATGATACTGAGGAAGAAAGGAAAACCCTTTTAATAAAACATTATTTAAATGAATACCTTTTAGACCTTATAGAACAGATTTCCTATGGTTGTTATAATTATTAAAAAAAATTATTATGGATGAGTTACGTTAGAACGCGTATCGAATCAACAAATACACTCTATTTTCTTTCATTAGGATTTTAAAAACGTTTTAAATTAAACCTACATTTGCTTTTAGCAAATATTATTTAATCCGATTAAGTCGTTTTTATGACTAGATGATTTTTTTTTGTAATTTGACCTAATTATGTTGTATATTCTGTTTATTCGGCTAATTATCTGTAGCTGTACGTCAAATTTCAGATATAAATATATATTTTATTTTTACTAACAAAACCATTGAAATATCCATAAAAATCCTGAACGGATGGTGACACTGTGCGGCATTGAATGAGTGACGTCACCGCAGCCCACGCACCACCGCCATATGGTGGTACAACCGGTCCCATCAGTCCCGGCCTTAATTGTCCGAATCATTGAGCGATGACCGTATAACTTTAAATTTTTATTAACAGTAAAAACAACATTGATTCTATCGTCCTAATTGTATGTTAGCGTAAAAAGGCATTTCAAACAGTTCATAGATAATAAAAATGTTTCAAATTAAGAAATACTGAAAATATAATCAGAAGCAACATTCAAATCTCCACTAAATATTAGAAAGTAAAAATTGTAATATAAAAATTTATTTTTATTTGCTAGATTGTTAGATTGTCTTTCAGCAAATCGTCCTTTACGTAACGCGATGAAAGTCTACCGTTTTTTGGTAGAGAATAGGAATATTTTGAGAAATATAAAAGAAAAGGGATCAATCCATCAAACTATTTTTCACTGGTTTTTGTTAAAGCTGTGATACCTCCCATGTCTAGAATCTAAATGCAGTAAACTGCATGTTAGATAATTATTGTGCTCTACCGCATAATAAAATTTATATACCTTTCCAAAAGTATTTTTTTAAAGGAAGACAAACGAGCAGACGGTTCACAAGTTAAGTGATCCCGTGATCCATACACACACAACATCCGGAGAGTCGCGAGTGCGTTTTCAGCCTGGGAAATTGGATAGAATAGATTTATTGGGCGATATAGGATCGGGATTAAGGATTTCTAGAAATGGCCATCCGGCAACCCCAAAACTCATGCATATTTTATTTTATGCCGACTTTGTAAAGTGCGGTGCGAGCGACCATGTGCAGCAAAAGCTGTTATAAGATGTTGTGCTCTACCACCTCGAAATCTATCAACTAGTGAATCATCACCAACAAGCTTTATTCTACAATTCCTAGGTATTGTAAAATACGTAAGAACAATGAAAACCGCAACAGTATTTCATTAATATATTCCAATATGCGTATGAGAATTCCCTTACAAATTAATAGTAGGGGAATTCGTGGCAATAGTGTTTACGGCAATAACTGATTCAGACGCATAGACAGGTCACGTATTTACTTTATTAGTCTTCAATTTATCATCGCAATGACTTAAGATCGAGCTAGAAAATATTCGTCATGAGTTAGTCAATGGGTGTACGTTGTGATGACAACACGGATACAGTTTTTAAGTAATAATATTATATATTCCAATGAGCTCACTAATAAGATTAAATAAAATATAAAAAAATACAAATAGGTCCCAATTTAATATGCAAAGCCGGCCATATACAATGTCATCTTAGAAAACATTATGCAATCTCAGACACTCAAGCAGTTTCCATTAACAATATTTGTGCAAAATACTAATGAGATTTTAAAATTAATTTTTAATTAGCCTCCCAAAGGTTTCATAGGGACAGTCTAAAAAACAAGGTCTTATGATTTTGTTTTTGAGACTTACGCGAATATTAGACATTTTTAAATAATACAACTTTACGGATTTTATCGCGGTTTA
>JAOCPS010843987.1:2500-10017 GCA_025505425.1 Graphium colonna
TACACACAACATCCGGAGAGCCGCGAGTGCGTTATCAGCCTAGGAAATTGGATAGAATAGGTTTATCGAATGGGATGGAGTCGGGATTTAAGGGCTTGGAGGGGCAAGGAGTTGGACAAGTAAAGGATAGGAATGGACATACGGCATCCCCAAAAGTCATGCTTACTTTATTAAGACTTTGTAAAGAGCAGTGGTAATTCCCCGGGCAAGCGTGGCCGTAAAAATGTTATGCTCTACCACCTCTGTTCTTGTTTCACGAGATTACTAAACGAACAAACTCTTCAGATTTATACTAGTAGTATAAATAAGACTATAGATTTTTAGTTATATTGGATGAATGGAAAGACATTTGTTTCTCGAAATATTCTATTTTACAGCCGAGGCAAAATACTGTTGAAATTTGTATGTGCTTTTGTTGTTTATCTTTCATAATTGTTGGTACTTCAATTTCAATGCACTAGTTCATTTAATTTATTTAATCTTTAATATATTTTAACATAAAAATCAATGCAATAGTGTACTGAACTCGTTTTCATATTAGTTTTGTTTTCAAAACTAGCTGCTGGCCGTGGTTTTACCCGCATTTTTCAGTCATTACGAATAATATATAAATTATGCCCATGTGCTCTTCTTATATGGATTTCGTTATTGCAGTTTCATCAAAATCCATTGCGTACTTTTTACGTGAAAGAGCAACAAACATCTATCCGCACAGGATGGATGTTTGGATGTAGGATTATTAAGGATCCTGTGGTTACTGTTAGTTGTAGTAACATATAGATTAGTTATCTCATTCTATTTTATTACAAATATAATTAATTTATGTGTCGGGAGACACAGATAGGAACGAAGTTCCTTACCTATTATAAAAATATTAATGTCAAGTTCTATTCGAGGTATAAAGAAAATAATTATTCGGGTATATATTTTTATTATTATTTTAGCAGTTGCTGTTTTAATAGCACATCACTACAGCGGCCTGCAACTGAGGCATTGATGGACGAACGTGCAAATGTAGACCAAGGCGTAGCCGAGGCTCACATACACTGCCGGCCAAAAGTTAGAGACCACTTTGTACACAGGTTATAATTTGCAAAATATTTTAAATCTGCGTATGATAACATAACAATATGAACACCTGTGTAAACTACAATTTTACTTTTTAAGTTCAATAACGAATAACGAACAATAATATTTTTTCACGCGCCATAATATTCCTTTGTTTCTTTTTTTAATAAACAACTTTCTATTTGCAAGCCCGTTCGAAATTTAAATAAAACCTTTTATTAGTTACTTTCTTGGTAGGCATGTTTCGAAGTAAAAGGTCATTCTATTTTAAATTACAGAACAGATACGAGTTTACATAGTAATTTATCTAGCCGCAAAACACGATTGATATGAATTTTTATACAACTTTTGCCGGCCGCAGCCCGCATGTATCTGGCCAGTACGGCAATTTTGGTTTACCTCGAAGAAGATTGTCAAAATAATGCTCACATTTCCAAGCATGTTTGAGAAAAAAAATGATTCTTACAAAATGTAGTATACAATAATTTATTTATGTTTAATTACCGACAGTATTATTCCTATAGATGTAAATCATCAAAATATTCTTTAATTGTATAGTACGCTTTATGAACACGTATTTTTCTGATTTTGTTCCAAATTTATATATGTACATAGATCGCGGAATATTATTATACTCAGTGACTGACCTTCAATATTTAAGAATTTCAATATTATGTGGAGAACATATATAAAGTATGAATGTCATATTAAAAGTAAATATTCATTCACCACCGAGTAAATGTTATCGAAAGTTGAGTGATTATTTACGAAAGCGATATGCATCTTAGCGGACGCAGCGCCAGCCGTGCCGTTTTCGGGTCAATGAACTGCGCCAGCTGGCTATCTGTTCATGATTTAGCCGTTTATTTGAAAATTTGTTCGAAAACTATGCCCTTAATTTTATTACATAAATATGATGATTGAGTACTGAGTGCTCTCTTTCAATATCGCAGGTGATTCACCAATCAACCTGTATAATCATATAAATTAAATATCTAAATCTTTACATATCTTTAAATGTATACTGTCATCGAATCCCTCGAAAACGATCGATTTTAATGAAATTTTGTGTGCGACAGATCGGACCCCGCACGATTTAGATTCATTAAAGGACGGGCGCAATTGTTATTGGAAATTTGGGTATTTTGCTAAAGAAAGCTTACATGTGTATATGTTAGTTCTGTACTGCCTTAGATTTTTCAGTCTAATTTTGCATAAATGGTTTTATCACTTCACAACAGACATACACTTAACAACAGTTCATACACACTTTTTTAATATTAAATGAAACTAAAAAATGCGCCATTTTTGCCGAGTCGTAGAACAATGAATTTTGATCAGTTTGGCGTCAATAACTCATGTTATGACAATTTGTGAGTGGTACATTTTGGCATAACTCGGTCCAATGGTTGGTGGCGCTTCTATCAGTAGTCAAAGTTCATAACTTCTGTCTTTCACGACGAAAAGTTTGACTATCAAACATTACGCTACGACACTTGGGTACTGAGCAGATAATGATAAAGCAGCTGAGACCGCGAGACGTACACTTAGTTCCTGAGAGCATTATAGTGTTTCGGATATGCGTTTTACCGTCATATTTATCTGGATTTCAGCCCTGCCTTAGTTAAATGTAAATCTACCGAACAGTTTCAAGAAATTATTTCAAGGGCATTCTCGAGATAAGCTACTGTTTCTTTAATCTACCGTGTTTGTGTACTATGGTATTTTAGACGTATAAGTGGTTAAATATGTTATCAAATTAAGGAGAACTACACTCATGATATACAGTCATGATTTTAACCCAGTGAGTGTATAAAATTAAGAACTAAGCCAGATATTATAATTCTTTTCATTGATATTATAATTAAATTCAGCTTAATGAATTTATACAAGATGACTAGTGAGCCACTTTAAATATTCGGACGTTATATGTGAGCATCATATATGGAGAATAAAAATATTATTAAAAATAAAAATTAATTTACCACTGAGTAAAAATAATCAAATCGGGAGAGGTGAGGTTCAAGATAGGGGGCCGCTCGGGGGGTCGACGACCTATGCCGGGCGTACTACCAATCAGGCGCCGCACCGAGTATCTATTTCATTTATTGGAAAAAATTGATCGAAAACTATGGCCCTAATTTTACTACATAAATATGATGAGACTCGTGTACCGAGTGTTATCCGTTAATGAACCTTAAGAGCCGCGTCCGTAGTCTAGTGGCATGGGCCCTTGCTTTGTAAGCCAGAGGTCGTGGGTTCGAATCCCAGGGGAGGTACAGTGACTTTGTGTTGTTATTTCTTGGTTCAATTAAGGCAAGGGCTAATCATCCGATTACCTGAGAAGAAAGATGATCTATGCGTCGGATGGGCTTGTAAAAAGTCGGTCCTGCATGGTGATCTCTCTTCGGTCGTGTCGGATATCCGTCCCATCGGGCTATGAGAGTAAAGGAACAGAGAGTGCACCTGTGTTTGCGCGTTCACTTCTGCACTATAATATCTCTTGCGCAGTTGGCTAATATCAGCAGAGATTGGCCGCCGTGACCCAGATCAGAAAGAAATATTTTTAGGTCTAACAAATATTTCTGAGTAAAAATAGAAACCAAGACGTGCGACGCCGTAGCCAATGTTTCAGCAACTGCGCCAACCAGCCATTAATGAATTAATTGAATAAAACTATCTCTGGGAGGGAATAATTAACGGCAAGCGGCAATACTGGGAAATTAAGCCTAAGAATTCCATTCGGGTAGATATTTAGAAATCTGAAATGTCTTCCGTCAGTGATAGTGGGGATTTATGGGACGGCCAGCCCTAACTGCAATAAGAGCTTGTTCGACAGTTATCGCATTGCAGGGAACTGTGCTTAAATATTGCAAACATATTTCGCTAGGATTTATGTTAAGGCTGTGTTATGTTTGTATAACGTCTCAGCGGAATCACAGCCGGTGATTTACGGTGTACAGAACTCAAAACTGACGTCGTAAATTATATTGATGTGAACTTGTGGGCCATCGTCGCGAAATGTGCTTCTTTTATATCATTTTGTATTATTTTAACGGACAAATACGGATTGCGCAAGTTATTTCGAGTTTTGTGAATAATAACGAGTTTATTTTCACAGGAAATAACAAAAAACTGACTTCAAACACCGTAAAGTTTACTTAGAATCATATATTCTCCGTTGTTTTGTTTTAAAAACTAATCAAAATTTTATAAAAATTTTATAGGGCACTGTGGAAGTGTAATCCTATCAGATAAAAATATATTTTTTCAAATCAGTTCATAAGCTACGGAGACATGTGAGAACATTCCTAAATTTTGTTATTTTTTACAAAAAAACATTGTACGAACCACGATTTTAATATGGGAATATTTTTTTTTGGGACGATTTGTTTAGCCTGGTGCGTTATCTTGATGTAAATTGATGAACTTATGACTAGTTCTTGTACAAAACTAATTTTTCCTATAGTTTGTGGTCGAAAAAAGCTTACGCGTGCTTTTTTATTTGTGCGTAAATTAGTGTCTTATTATTAGTATTATTAGTCGGAGATAAATGTATAAATAATATAGAATAATAAACCAATTGTAGATAAATTGTAGATAATTTTTTGAGATCACTTCGCTTGCGATTTTTACTCGCAAATATTTTTAATTGATAGAGAATATTTACATATAAAACATGTATAATCCAAAATTTACCGGAATTGATTAGTTTCAGAGCAAAATATATAAATTTTGTAATTTGTATCGAGCGTAAGGTATCAAAGAAAATTAGGCAATTGTAGGTACTCGCATTAGTATTCCCTATTGCGAGTGAAACCGCAGGCCGTAACTAGCCCGAACAAATATTAAAATTAAACATAATATTTGATGCGGGTAGTATAACATTGTTACCTCTATCACACAATGACAGGGGCTGACATTTGATTTAAGCATGAATCACTAACTCGGTAACTGGAACATCAACTTTTACCACGATCCGGCTTAATACGTTTACGTCTTCCACGAAACGCTCCACATATTAAAAGTCTGACTAACCAAGATCTACGAGATAATACAACGGAAATGCTGACGGCCATTTTGAAAACACCAATAATTATGTTTTGCCATGAATAGGTAAGTTGCCACACGTAATTTCTCCATTGCCCCCATAGCACAACTGACGCGTACTTTAATTATTATTAATTGTACGGTGCTTTTAGGCGACATATTATTATTCCATCAAATCGATCTGATTGTATTATAGTAGGTGTTAAATTAATAACCGAGTTTCCCTCCAAAAAGGATAAAGGTCGTCTTCGTAATGCCTTTAACAGATGGTATAAATTAAAAAAAAACAGTTACACATATTTTATAATGGTTAATTCGGGAGAGCTTTGAAATACTATGGTATACTCGTAGTCACGAAATGGACTAAGACGTTATATATCTATTCATTATTTTATTCAGTAAGTTTGTTCTCCTGAAAAAAAGTTACATATCATGTCTTATGTTTTATATGTGATTTCAGTTATCACACAATTTCGTGGCGACAGCAACAGTTGAATATTAAAAGTTTTTTTGTTTAATTAAACCGAGTATCAAGGCTTAATTTTTATTTGAAGGCAAATTAATCAAGAAACTGTTGTTTATTAAGGCATTGCTGCTTAACTATTTCCTACGACATTGCTTGATATTAACTCTGTTGTTAATACTAAATATGCTATTTCAATATACATATATTGGTCCTGTACGTTTATGTATGTCCATTGCTATATCCATCTGATAAATGTTTAAATTGCAACACATTATTTTTTATATTTCGATCACAATCTCTATTCCATTATTGTGTAAGCTCGAACAAAAGCAATGTAATTGTTACGCAAACTAATCTTGATACAAACTAAGGGACAAACATATCTGTAGATACGACAAGTCTGAGATAGCATCTGTCAACTGTAAGTAGCTGGACAATAATTAAGAACAGAACTCTAATTTCTTTATCGTTGATCAAATAAATAGAAACCTTGGCTTATTTATACTTCATTAAAATAATATCGAAACATGCTTTGTGATTCAATGGTACTGTTAGAAAGGAAATACGAATGTTAAGAAAGAATTTGTAACAACGTTAAATTGTCCTGGCCCTGATGCGAATTACCGTAAAATAGAAAGACAAATAAATTTTCTATAATCAACATAGTAAGCGTGATAAAAAAAGTGTCTTCGTCAGGCGTTCATATGTACATACGTGACCAGAATGTTTTTTTATTAAATGACAATGGAAGTCTAGTTTAAAACACAATTACGGAAATTGAATCGCTTTTGGTACAGTTGAAGTTTCCACAGAGAAGATGTTATTTTTAAATATATAAAGTTTATGCAGGGACGTCAGTAATCCTAAAATTACTTAGACCAGGCTTTACGGGATCTTTAGTTGATAGATAGATGAATTGCTAATTGCCCCCAATACATTTATCTCGTTCTTAAGTCTAACAAAATTGCACATAAATTGAAATAAAATTAAATGTTTACCGATCACCTACATGCTAATTATCAACTTTTATTTATTTCTGACTGATCATTTTTTGTCACAACTATGTCTTTAATAAGTATTGATATCTTGTGTTTAAAATTGTAGAATATGGACAACCATACATGTAGCATGGTGCAATTTAATTTTAAGAACATAATATTTTTTTTTTATAAGGTATGATCTAATTAAAAAAATATTTATATTATATGTAAGAACATAATATTTTCTTAGTGAGGTCATAATTCTACGTAAAATATCGAAGGATTCCCTTATTTTCCAGCGGTTCTACAGAGAACGACATGTGCCAAGATAACGATGACAAATGAGAGCTGTTGCCTGATCAACAATTACAGGAACAAATAGTTAGTTTATAATCCTTTCGTAGATCATTCGGTTACATATTTTCTGGTATTCATGACCGATTTATCTAACCCATACACACATTGTATTCATTTCCATCATGTCGTTCAATTAGGGAATTTTAATTAACATAAAATCGTAAATTAAATTTCAAGAATTACATAATTTGTAATTGATTTATAACTAAGTCAACTCTTGCGCAGCTAATTCATTCATAACAAAATACTCGTAATACTTATGACTACTCGTATATTCAATCTGATGAGTGCCAGCAATGTTTTTTCGAAATAAATGGGATCACTTCGATAAAATTATTCTTGGCACTCCTTCACATCTATCTATTCTTCTCTGTTTTACTTCAAAAATAAGGGTAACAAAGGGCGGGCTCAATAGCTTACGGTATTCTCTCCCAGTTAACTCTGGCGTGAAGGTAAATCATGTTAGGTGCAATAATATATCATATAAAAATATCTTATCTAAATATTACATATACAGATACAAATATACATATAAATAATAAGAAAGAAATGCATAATTTAAATATACAATATGACTAAAACTAACAGGTTAAAAG
>JAOCPS010843998.1:0-10016 GCA_025505425.1 Graphium colonna
AAAATATGTTTAACATTTTATATATCATTATTTAATCTCTGTCAGTTTGCCTAATTCGCACATCGAGAGTTTTTAGTGTAGTAATTAATAATTTGCGATTTTAGATTATTTTCATTACTTTTGCCATACGACTTTACTTCTTGCTAAACTGTATAATTCTAGATCAATGAGAAGTACCCCATAGTTTTTAATTCCCTAAGTGAATATGGGATATAGGTATAATATCTATCTGCCATATGATAAATGCTACATAAAAGGCCATATCTTTTGATTGTTAAGATATTGTGAGTTGATTTTTCAACAACTTTAAGAGACCGCAGCTCCAAGCGTTACTAGCAAATCGAATCATGACGGATAAAAATACATACAGTCAATGTACAACGAAGTGATCTTATAGGGTTCCTTTTTTATCTTTACGGAACCCATAATATTGTCACTAAAGGTTACTTTTTACATCATAAGCTCTGATAGGTTGAGTGGCCAAAAATCAGTCCAATCTCTCTGAAAATGAGCTGATTGTACTTCACTATTTAGAATAATGTCTCTTATGAATATGTTATAAAAATACATGTTATGAAAACGGTAGAAAGACTCTTCACTCTCCTCACTCTCCAAGTTAATTTTGTTACAAATGTGAATATAAATGCCCATTAAAATTTTGACTTCACGATAAATTCGATTTATATAAAATAAAATAGTAAATAAAAAGTACAAAATTACTTTTTTATAAAATAGTGAGATAGATAGTTTTTGTTAGGTTAAAAATAGTTTACATATCTTGTTTTCCAGATATGAAACAAAAATGTCCAATATGTTTAACTGCATATGACGATATATAAATATGGAAACTGAGATGACTTACAAGTCATTATTAACAACTAAATATATATTTTTAAAAACATTAAATAATTTATTGTATTAAACATTGTTGTTATTAAATATTTTATATATTTTTGCATCATTGTTGCATGTTTGTTATGTTGAATTAATTAAATTGTAATGAAATGCATTTTTAATCATTAAATGCAGAATTGATAATAAAACGCAATTTAAAAAAAAACTTGAACTATTTAAAATTATCTAAATTCCAAGATACAATAAATATGAGATGTGCTCTTTTGATTATTAAAAACCCTCAACTTACTTTAAAGCTCGATTGTACTCATTATTTTCCAAGAAGTAGGCAATTGATTTGAAATTATTGGAGGCACACTTAATAGGCTTTGACGCATTTTAAAAGGAATGCATGTCAGAGGCGAGTTCCAGTATACACTGAAGGTTTTTACAATACCTATTTTTATAGTTATATTTTAAACTTCACTGACGAAAAATTCACGTCCTTGATGTTTTACTTTCGTTTTTTTTTGTTCGTGCTTTCGACATTAGTCAAGTGTAAGATTTTTTTTTAAAATGATACATTTTTATTTATATTAAGACGTAATTTTATCAATGAGTATGTGGCGAATTAAAAAGGTTTCATTTTACATAACAAAACAATTTCTCGCTATCCAGATATTTTAAAAATGACACATACACACTCATATTTAGTAGAAAAAGGTGACGTGTAAGTGCGGAATTAAGGCACCATTGGTGGCATTATGATAGTGGATCACCTATAACAGAGAGCGTTAATTACTACGTATTTTCATAAACCTCACCAAACCCTTTTATTCTAAATCTAAGTTAGCTTTCGATCTTCCAGCAAAATTTGCTTCGTCGTTTACACTACGATTTTATGACTGGCGGCGCCCTGCAGTTCCACTTGCGTGAATTAATAATATATTTGGATTGATTCATCGATCGAAATCGATTATTAAAATATAATTAAGAAACAATCCACTACGTTTCTTAATTAATTTAAATAATCGATGTACGATATGACTGATATGAATAAAACAATACATATTAAACAAATTTCATCTAATATATTTTTCGGTTTTGTGTAAAGGAGTAACAATTAACATATTTCATACAACACTTACTGCACATCGACGGCCACGCTCGTAAGTGTAATCTCTCTTAAACCAGACTCTTAAAAGGAGAAAAACTCTACTGCCAGCTGTCTAAATATTTAAACAGGAAGTAAGCTTTGGACGTTGGATAGAAAATATATGGTGCTATTCAATGGTTGATGAATACGGACAAAAGATATCTGATATATGTGCCGTAAACTTAGTATAATAATTATCATGTAATGATAATTATCCTATAACGTTTGAAACACATACAATTTATGGTCGTATTTTAAAATTTAGATCTCAACACATATTTAATTTAGGAAAATTAAGCGTTGTAAGGTTATTTAAGTTTTGATCGGTCTTATCATCTTTAAATATATTATTGTGTTAATTAGGTGGAAATTTAAAAAGTAAACATTCAAAGCAAAATTCAAAAGTATGTCAAATTTACGCAGCCAAACAAACCAAAACCATCATATTTTCACTTCCTTGGCCGCAAAAGGAATAGTTCTACGCGTCTCCTAATTCAATAGCGGCAGAAGTAGCTGAATTATTTATGAAATTAACCCCTACGTTCGAAGGAACATCGCATGCTTACGCTGGACCTACAATGGATTGTTCCTGAACAGGGAAACTGGTTAGCTTTTTGTCTAATACGTTTCAACTTTCAGGTTTGACAGGAAGAGATTCAATAAACTCAAGAGAGTTGCTGGCCCGTTTAACAAGCTCAAAGCCCCCTGCCGTGAGCAGCTCCCGGAGTTTATTTCTGATGGTTAAGTATTCAGACAATGACGGCATGGAATAACATACGTCATCTATGTACGTGTTGTTCTCAAGCCGGCCGACGCGAGCGGAAGCATGAGCATTCATCTGAGCACAACTGTCGTAGCACTCTCATGGCGAGGAATTAACTACTACGAAGTCCAAAACAAACTCGGCTAAAGTGGTATGTGTCGAGCGGTAAAGTAGGGTCAAGTCTAAATAAAAATTTCTGGAATTTGCAATCGTCCTCGTAAACTAAAATCTCTAGGTACATCTGCTTGATGTCAGATGTAAATGCGATTGAGTAATGGCAGAGTAATCTAAAAGTATTACGAAAAGATCTTTTTGCAGGTTATCACCAGCGTATAAAATATTTGAGTTTACCGAATCATTTTCGTCCAAGGCTTTAGAACTTGCATCCATCACCATGCGCCATGTAGTTGTCTTATCTAATCTGACAATTGCGTGATGTGTTGTATTATAAATAGTAGGTTAATAATTTTTCAAAATGGAAATGTATTCCTTCTAAATATATACATTTATTATAGCGTCGTATTAGGTTGCGTTCAAGGTACATAAAACGTTTTTACCGGTTGAATAAGAATTACTCAGAGTGACTGCGGAGTCGCTGGGCAATGTAACGCTACAGAAGAACGTCCCGTAGAATCGCGGGAAAATATAGTTTTGAAAATCTGTTATTTTTTAATAGCAGCGGGAGTACAGTTCAAGGCGCATTGCATCTCCTCGAGTTACCAAAATGTTTGGATAATGTTATCTAAGCGCGATTCCTCTATTAAAGTACAGGGTGAAATTTGAGAGTGGATATTTTCCAGGACAACTATTATTGACATTGTTATCATTGACAAAAAGCCTTAAAAATGAACTTTAAAAATATATCTTTTAACATTATTTAGATCCTCGTATTTTAAATATTACAATAAGTAAATGTCATTGTTAAAATAAATCGATGCAACAGTTTACTTTTAAATTATAATTGGCCAGACGAATACTTAATCTAAAAAAATATTTATATCTCATATTTATAAATAAAAGAAGGAAAAAGTTTAAAGAATATTTAATATAATAACTCTTTATTTTTATGGAGAGCAAGATAAACTTGCAGACGGTTCACCTGATGGTAAGTGATCCCTTCGCCCATAGCACACGCAAGATCTGGACAGTCGCATGCGCGTTGTTAACCTGAGAAATTGGATAGAATAGGTTTATTGGACATGATATGATTGGGATACGAGGAGGAAAGACGCGTAAAGAGAAAAGAGTAAACATGGACATCCGGCATCCCTAAAAATTTTATGCCGACCGCAAAATCATTGTAATTTTTTCTTTACCACATTTATCCCATAAATGTTACCTTTAGCAAAGCTAAAAAAACTGTGATTTTATTTGTATATAGACATCAATTTACCAGTAACTTTGAAGTTTAATTTGCCTGGACGAAGATCGCTGTTTCGGAAACTGTTAACAGTTAAATTGAATAATATTTAAATTGAATTGCATGCTTTGACAAATGGTTATCATCTAGGTGAATAGCAATGCTTCTTTGATTTTATCACAATATATGAATTATGCGCTTGTATTCACTTAATATGATGTTCCTATAATTAAATTATATCTATTCCTAACTTCTGAATATAAACTTAAATCATTGAAATCTGTCATAGCTAGCTAGCTAACAGTTTTATGTTTAAAGTTATTCTGAAAGTGTTTTCTAAGTAGAATTATTTAGGGGCAATTAATGGGTTTTTATATTTTAATATAGCTTCGATTGTCTTTTTAATCCTGTTTGCATCATGGTCATCTGTAAAAAAGACGTTGTTTTTGCCAAGTAGTTATCAATTTTATTTAATAAACCGGTGAATGATTAGGTTAGCTAGTATTAGAAATAGTTGTTAATGTTGAATTAAACCCAGATGTTTAAAGTTAAATTTACAAAAATCAAATCCAATTAAGGCTGTAGAATTATTTCAGCCAACTGTCTGCGAAGCAAATGTGAGGTATATAGGCAGTCACTTAACTATCGAAAATAATATTTAAATAGTATCGTTAGCCAGTTTTTCTGAAATAAAAAAAAAACCGCTTGTTACTCTTAATTAATAAAACTTTGGAGATCTCTTTGGAGAACTCTTAATTAATAAAACTGGAATATTGTAGTAAAATTATCATTATTTCTTATACATTTTTACACACTTACTAACCTTATATAAATATAACGTTAACAAACGTCTAACGTGTTAATGAATATAAGCGCAAGAAATATTCTTAACATTATTTCGGTCCTAACATTTTTAACACTGAACCTTTGAAAAGAAAAACTATTAAGTGAAGATTGTAGTTGAGCTCTTTTGAAGTTAAAATCTTATTCTGAATATACTTACCTACCACTCGTCGTGCTAACGACTAATCTCGTGGCAGACGTATAAAATAAGAAAAAAATATATATTAGCTTATACGATTTAAGCTCAAAGGCTGCTTTAAAATCAAAGTAAATGTCTTTATTCAACGTATGAGTTAATCTTCTTTTTTGCCTTATTCACAAGTTACTAGGGGTCTGCTACTGAAGCATCCAAATATTAAGTGATGAAAGTATGTAATACACATATTGAGGCTAATTAACAAAGATAATAAAAATATCTAGTGCACTAATAATTAACACAAATATTTAGATAGTACTACATATTTTAAACAAATGACGTTTGCGGAATTTCACCATAGTCATATTCAAATTAGAGTGCCAAAACTGAGCCCACTTGCTTTGAATAAGGTAACTTTTAGAATAACCGAACTACAATATAAACTCATAACCAGCTGTTGCTTAAGCAATAATGATATTGTATAAAGCTGAATAACATCTGTGTCTTTCCAATTGTGCTGTTTCTAACAATAAAATCAAATGTAAAACAATACAAACTGATTAAATAAGTAAAATCACGGAACCCATGTTATACGTGAGAAAATGTACGGCTTTTGAATTTAAATCATCTTACAACATATGTGTTCTACGAATATTCTATGAAATTATCTTACAAAGGAAATATTGAAGAAACAGAAATTTACAATTTTTTTAACTGAAGTGCCTATTAGTAAGTAACTGAGTTAGTGGTTTATGCAGAGTAGAAAAGCATCACCCCACAGTACCGGGTGTTTGTAAGAGGCGACTGTGGTACTTAATCAACGGCTTTTATAACATCCAAGACCTTCATCTTCAACAAAGCTGTTGCAGAGAAGGAAAACTTAAGACAAAACCTACATCCGAACCGGCTCCGCATGTAGTAACTCGTCATTTGTGCAGGTCATGTCGTCTAGATCGAGAAAGGGACACAAGTCCTCGGCTTGCTTGTGTCACTATAATCTTTTCTCAGGTGACTTTTTGTCCGTGGAAAGGTTACTCCGCCTACTTCAGCTCAGCTGGGTTGATAATAATACCGGAACTTGGCAGTTTATCAGTAATAAGTCCGCGCAAAAAAACGAAGGCGTGGGTGCTAGGGGACACTCCTGACAGTGGAAAGCTCCTCCGTAGGCCCATTGACACGCTACTACCCGCATCAATCCAGGAAACCCCCGGCCAGTAAGGTGCGTGTCCCCTTCGGTGCTGTCTTGTTTCCTTGGGGTGAAGGGGGCATTAGCTACCAACTAGATAAGCGATGTCGATATTAAAATCACCTGCAACTAAGAATAGGAAAATTCATTTTATCTCCGCAACTCCATCCGTTTAGGGTCATGCAATGTTCGCACAATGAAGACCGGCATCCCGGACACCTGTGGAAATCCCAATTTCATTCAACAACTACGCAAACAGCAGTAATAGATAGTGAACTTTTGAGAGTAAATATAATGATTGCTGCTCTACAAGAAACTCGATTGCCAGGTGAAGGTTCTCTTCGCGAATCAAATTTCACATTTTTCTGGAAGAATCAAAAGACACAACAGCTGCCTAAAAACATGGCGTAGGATTTGCTGTACGCAAGGAATTTCTGAAATCCATTGAAAGTCCCAGAGGAGTGTCGGAGCGTATAATGACATTGCGTCTGAACACCGACTGCGGCTTTGTTACCATTATAGCAGCATATGCACCAACATTTAATTTCTCGCCAGACACTTAAAACAGCTTCTACCAGCAACTATCTGATACTGCGCGATCTATTCATCGGGGCGACCGTCTTTTTATCGTAGTTGACTTTAACACCCGCGTCAGACGTGAAAAAGATTTTGGCCTGATTATATTGGAGACCATGATGTCAGAAACCAAAATGAAAATGGCCAAAGGCTTGTCGAATTCTGCTCACAACACCAACTATGTGTCACATATACATACATCAAGGGTAAATTTATACACAAAGTCTCATGGCGACATCCCCGTTCCGGCTACTTGCATCAGCTCGATGTAATATTAACTAAAATAAAAGATCTTAAAAGTGCTTCCTATACTTGTACATTCCATAGCGCTGATTGTGAAACCGATCAATGCTTAGTAGTGACTTCAGTCCGTTTTTCCCCTAAGAAAATACACTCATTAAAACCCCGCAGCATGAAGAAACCTGCCTTCCTCGGACAACAATAGCGCAACAATATCAACATTTTCTAACTTGATCCGCAATGAAGTAGCATCCTGGGATCTGAATGTGCCTTCTGTGGTTTAATGGTAGCAGGTTAAACATATTTTAATTGAGACAGCGTCAAAAGCTTTTGGTTTTTAACACTGCGCTAAAAATGACTGGTTAAAAGATATAGATCAACTTCAACCACTATTAGATGATAAACGTAAGGCTGCCAAGCGATACCGCCTAAGCCCAAAAGACACAACCAAAATGCTCTATATATATAGCCAAATCAGAACTGAAACGTTGTATTCGTCACATAGCTAACTCCTACTGGTCCGAAATCTGCAGCAACATTTAAACTTGCGATTCCACGGGAAACTTGAGTGGGTTATATGCACGGATACGAAGGGCGCTGGGCACTATTTCTAAATAGACAGCACCATTGAATGAGCTAGATGGTAATGTGGTTACCGATAGTAACAGGCATTTCCTTCAATGGTTAGAACGATATACCAAGCTGTATTAGACCCGGTAAATATTCATCATGAAGCTGTAGATAAGATTCCCAATCTTCCTATTTTGGAAGAACTTGATGAAGCTCCTACGGTTGCAGATTTTTACGATGTAGACAAATAGCTTAAGCAAGGCAAAAGTCCCGGAAGCGACGGTATCCCAGCTGAATTAGTTAAACTAAAATACATAGCTCCCATTCTGTACAACCTGTTTGTAAATTGTTGGTCTAAATATAATCACCATGTACAAAGGTGACTGCGACGACTGCAACTGTTACCGCGGCATTTCTCTACTTAGCGTCGTCGGCAAGTTGTTTGGTCGTATCATCTTGACCTAACTCCAAAAACTTGCAAGCCGCGTTTATCCTCAGGAACAATGTGGCTTTCGTTCACAGCGATATACAACCGATATAATCTTCACAATCCGACAGAAAAAATGCCTAGAACATCAAATGCCATTGTACATAGCTTTCGTCTACCCGAATAAAGCGTTGGACACCGTCAGCAGGGTGGGATTATACACGATCCTCTAAAAGGTTAGTTGTTCACCCAAACTACTAGAGTTCATAAAATCTTTTCATGACGATATAAAAGTAATATTTTTATACTATTATGTTGGATACAACACCTCTGGAAGTAGTTTAATCGTTTTGCTACCTGCGGTCGACCTTGTCGAGCAATCTCTCGCTTGATGCAGAGTCACGATGTTTGGAAAGCTTAGAACAAGGGTATGGGATAATAAACATCTGACAACAAATACCGAATCAATCGTGTACCGAACATGCATTTAGAGTGTAATCTTGCATGGAGCTGAGACCTGGACATCGTTCGCCAGACAAAAAAGAAGGTTAAACTCCATCCACATGCGCTATCTTAGCGGTATTCTGGGCTTCTCCTGAAGAGATAAAGTGACAAATGAGAAGGTTTTTAAACTTACTAGGCTGCCCAGCGTAACTGCTCTGCTTAAACAGAGAAGGTTGCAATTGGCTGGCCACGTGTTCCGTATGCCATATTTTTGATGCCTAGACAAACATTTCTCGGGGAAATAGCGCAAGCAAAGCGACTGGTAGGTAGTCCGAAGTTGAGGTTCAGGGAAAACCTGAAGTGCGACATGATTTCCTTAGATATCAATCTTAATCACTGTGAAGATCACTGCGGACGGCCCTAAAGTTCATGATTAAATTTGGTCAGAAAAACTAGCTTAAAGAAAAGCACACTATCAAAGAACAAACGACTCAGCGCTTTCTACCACTAATCTTGAAGGATGGTACCATCGACATTTGTCGAGCCTGTCGCCATCCTGGTGAGTCGCTTCGGCATGTCATCTTCGGTTGTTAGGTGCTTTCTAACACTGATTATTTGCACAGGCACAACCTAGTGGCCAGAATTCTTCATCAGGAGCTTGCTCTGAAATACAGTCTCACGGTACGAAAAGTATTTGCTGGAAGCCGTACTCGAAAATAACCGCGCCAGGCTTTATTGTGACCGGTCCATCATCACGGACAGGGTGATACTGGCGAATAAGCCTGATATCGTGTTAATGGAGAGGGTACATTCAAGGATATTTTTGGTCGACATTACAATCCCATTTGACGAGAACCTCGTGAAAGCCGAAACAGAAAAGAGAAGAAAATATCTTGATCTGAGGTGACTGACATTTGGGGTCGGATGCTGACCGAAAATATCCCTATAGTCATCTCTACCTCTCACAACATTTAAGGCGACTGGTACTCCGTGACAGACTGCTTCTGGCTCAGATGCAGAAAGCGGTGCACCTCGATACCGCCCGTATCGTCCGCCGGATTCTCTCGCTTACCCTCGGCCGTTTGGTCTCCCCTGCCGAGGGCAGCCGTCTGGCTGGACTTTATTTATTTAAAGTTTATTTATAATAATATCTCATATTTTTAAATATTATACATGTGGATTATATAATAGTATATTATATTTTCATTTTGTTATCTGTATATGTTGTATATTTTTGTAATTATTGACATATCAGCCAGACGAGAAAATAAATTGGATCCACCATAACCATCATTTTTTCGCCTAATACATGGTAAATGGTACATGGGAAACAATATTTGATGTGTCCGATCTCACCTTTTGCCTGGTGTTTTTTTTTTCGTGGGCATCATCTCTCCTGGCCAGATGGACCTCTGCAGATCCGACGGGCTTGAGGTGGCCGGCGCTTAGTGCGCCTGGCCTAAACCTCGTTTATGAGTGAC
>JAOCPS010844009.1:0-10016 GCA_025505425.1 Graphium colonna
TTAATTCCGAATGTGGCGGATGCCCCCCACCCCCCCCCAAAGCTGTTCCCGTGGGTAAACTAACGTAGATACCACGACTCAGTCAGACAAAGAAGGATCATCGTGGGGTTTAGTGGGTAGCACCACAAGAAGCCGTCCATGCTGCCCCCGCGGCACGGATGGCAAAGTGCGTCAATGCATTATTATAATGATCGGAAGTACTAAAAAATTGTCTCCATACTAATATTTTTTTTAATAGATAACCAACACTACATTGTTAATATACTATATGCCTAAGATATTTATTTATTGGTAATAGGTTTAATTTAAATACCGAAGATTGCGTTATAAAATAAATAACATTTGTATTATACCATTGTTAAATTTGAGATCCTATTATAAATTATACATGAAGTTTTTATGTAAGGAACAGTACAGAAGAATACAGAATTTAATATCAAAAGTTTTCCATATCTATATAAACATTAATTGTGTGACTTGTACATTGGGTTATTCTGAGATACATTGTTCGTAGTGATAGGGGTACTAAACCACTCAGAAATACGAACAGAACTTATTGGAATTTTCAGGATTTCGTCTTTAAATAACTTTATTATATTAGTATATCTACTAGAAACAAAACCATGCTACATACTCGTATATTTAGAATTATAGCAAGTTTAATATGTTGATAAATGTTATCAAAGACTATAGACCCTCAAATATTTTGGCAAATCAATTAAAACACCAATGGAGCGGTTGTTCATTGAAACATTTATATATCTCTGTATAGTATATACACTATACACATAATTATATGTAACCACATAATGTATAGCAATAACTTCACTAAAATAATATCTCTGTTACGTTCTGAAAAAGACTATAACAAAAAAAAAAGAAACAGAAAATGGTTCAGGCAAGTTCCATTTTTGCGGAACGAGTAATTTTAGAGCTAAAATCTGTGAATGCGAAGCAGCGTACGCAAAAGGACGTTTTTATGTATACCCTAATTGTTATCTTTTAATATGGCGTTGTAAGTAGAACGCCGCTCCTTCTACCTTTATGAAACGTGGAGTCAGTATTTTTTTAACTTCCTGGATTATTTACATTACTTCCTTGTTACATCTTCCTTATTTTGTCTTTTGTTTTCTATAGGTATAAAACCAGCCAAGAGCATGTCGGTCACGCACATGGACGGCTATCCGATGGTCCGTACGACAGGTTGACAAAATAAATGGCGATAAATTTTATTTTGCGGTTGACTCTTACATTTTGATAGTACCACTGTATGTGTATAAGTTTTTCGGATTGTATAAAATTAACTATGTATGATGCCAAGACTGCTAAAGTTTTTCTTGAAAGTTCTTATTTAAAAAATGTAATTTATACCTATCACATTTTTTCAGAATTATTGTAATAATATTTCAAAAGTAACGCTTTAATTTTTACTTTGTTTTAAGATATCTCGAGACTGATGCATTTGGTCTACATACTGCCAAGGCAGTATTTATTGAAGTCGAAATGTTTTTCGTTGTATGGGAGGAGTAAAAAAATATTATAAAATAATTTTAAAAACAAACTTTTGGATCTTCAGTATACATCTCTCTTCTTGAAAGTCAGTACAGAAACGGTAGAATATGAGCCCGGATGGACATGGCGATGCTATACGGGTTCTTAATGGACTACGGAACCCAAAAAGAACCTATTGACTCTAATTGATTTAATGCGTAAGTTGCGTTTTCTAAAATAAGTCTACATGATTATTAATCATGTAGACTTTCGCACTGTACAAGTAAATATACATTGTTTTACATGCTCAGTTTACTTATCTTACTAAATCGATACTAGTATGTAACCGAGAATCGTGTGTGTTTTATTTTAAATTCTTGTGAATTTGCTGAACTAACACTGATGTACATTCTGCTTTGACTTAATTGTTAACATTAGTTTAGATATCATGGGATAAAACAGTAAGACTTAATAACAATTTGAATCAATATAATTCTTTTTTTTCAAACGCTGCCCTTATCATAAGAACTAAGTCTTGTGTTACAAGAGTATTTTACTAGCATAAACTACACAAAGGCAAACATCCAGACCTGAAGCAATAATTTGTAGATAATTCAATTATTTGTTTCGTGGAAATCAAATCCACGTCCTGCGATGGCGCAGCCAACGTCTCAGCAACTGCGCCAACCAAATTCTGAACTTTTTCGTAGATATGAATACGAAAAATGTATTTAATATTTGTAGACTAATAAGTTATTTCTTATCCCAATAGCTAAATTTAAAAACAAGGCTTGTATAGAAGATATCAAAAAGCCTAGTTTTTAAATTGTTCCACTGCTGGGTAATGCCTCCTCTAAACATAAATTCAATAGCTAAATTTTAAAATAAAAAAAAACAATAGCTAAATTAAAAAAAAGCTTTCCTGAATGGAAAATTTATAGTGTGGAATAAATACAACAATAAAAGTAATTTGTTTTATTTTTTGTATTTATTCTTTATTGTAAACAAAGTATAATTACAACAATTGGATAATACGATAGTAATGCATGCACAAAGATGAGCTTAGCCCTACGAGGAATTATTAACCAGCAAACCTTTAATGACTTATGACCAGTAAAATTGTGGATCTCAAAGTTGGTTTATAAAATAATGTAAAAATATTTTATTTCAGCCCCCATACAAAGAAAAGTGACAAGCTCTTGGTGTGTTTTTTTATTAAACTTAGTAGTTGTTCGACGCAATTAACCAACTAACATATTTGTTTCTAATAGCGGCTACGCAATATGACAAATTAATTACAATAATTAATTAGTTTTATTAAAAGTTTCCCATCAAAGTATTTTTTGTCGATAATATTAAGTCTAATCAATTTCATTTAATGTTATTGAACATTTATTAAGTACTGTTGTGGTGGAATAAAGCAGATATGGCATCATATAATAGATATAAATATGTATTGAAATTTGTCTTGCAGTTCTATCTAAATTTGGGAACGTTTTAACACCACATTGGAAATTTGCCGAAATGTTACATAACTTGGTGCTAACTTTACTATGAACTCAAACAGCAACTTAATCTATCGAAGATAAACTTGAACTGTGTAACTGCAATTCAAATAACATATTTAATTATTGTTACACCATTTCATTAACTCTATTAAAATAAATTTTCAAAAAAAGAAGTACATTCAAATAGGGACACACAAAAGTAAAACGGAGTGTTTTGCCTAATTTATATTCAAATATTTTTTTCAATTTATATTCTCATACTCAATGACACTGATCCTAAAAGAAGACCGCCTCCATAGCCTCGTGGTATGGGCGCTTGTTTTACAAACCGGAGGTCGCGGGTTCAAACTCCGTGGAGGACACCGACTTTGTGTTGTTGTTTCTTGGTTGGGTAAGGGCAATGCGAGCTGATCACCCGATTGCCTGAAAAGAAAGACGATCCATGCGTTGGATGGGCATGTAAAAAGTAGGTCCCGGTTGCAATCATCATCAACCCGTTTAAGACCACTGAGACGTCTTAAACAGATATCCTCTGTGACGTATGCAAACTCTTCGACATAAGTAAGTGTTCTGGCTTTTATATAATTCCTTATACTTGCAGGTAATTTATAATATCTTTCATGCAGCTCCTAGGACCTAAGCAACGTGTACGACTACAACATAACACTTTATTGAAGGTCTATAATAGTTATAGATGTTAAATAAAACTAAAAGGAAAAATCTCGCCTTTAGACTTCGTGTCTCAAAGCTGGATGGGTTGACCTAGTAGATAGTACAATTCAAACATCCATATTAAATAATTAACGTCAAA
The DNA here is from genome assembly GCA_025505425.1 of Graphium colonna. NCBI lineage: Eukaryota > Metazoa > Arthropoda > Insecta > Lepidoptera > Papilionidae > Graphium > Graphium colonna. The sequence goes on from JAOCPS010844009.1 coordinate 3,811, forward strand.
CACTGTGATATTGTTGTTATTACTAGTACATAATAGCAGATTTCAGAAAATGAAAAAACAAAAGTTTCTGATTTTAAAAGTGTGTCCAAACACACCGCGGCAACCTACATAGTCAGAAGTTTTTTTCTGCGTATCTGTAGTTCTCATTAAGATAGATGCTTTGTTTAAGTCTATGAAAATTCGCTAGACAGAGATGTTACATGAAATTTATTTCAATTAAATATGTTTTAGTAAGAGGAAAGGTAGGATAAAACATTTGTGGATGGTGGAGCAGCAAATATCAACTCGTTCATATGATCGTAATTTTCTTTGATTAAGAAGAACAACACAAAATCTAAATTTAACTGTTTTTGTAAAATTTCTCTATGAACGTTTCAATCGAAATCAGCTATGATGGTGTGCTTATTAAAATAAACAGAGCTTAAGCGATTTATGCTGGAGCACGTTACTGCCAGACACCAACAATATCGATCACTAGCACGACATCACATCACGGTGATGTATTGTAATTACATCACAGTGATATTGTTTATTAATAGGTCAATAGAAAGTTTCAAACTTGATCGATTGATTCCCACTTATCAAAGATCAAACATATTACCGGCTAATACAATGTCCACGGGATGGCAATGTTAAGAACTCGAAACTATGCAAAAAGGAAATTTGCTTTAAACGAGATTATTTTGACAGATAATTACAAAAACCGGCTTCTAACCCTTAACAGTGTCCTTTCAGGAACATATTTTCTTCGTTATTTTGATATAAAAACAAACTTTTGAACAGATTTTTTTAATACATTTATGGGACTTTTCCAGATGTATACCTTTTCAGGTAAAAAAAAAAAATTTAAAAGTCGTTTATGAATGGCGAAGATACGCTGAGCAACCACCCAGAACAAAGAATAAATCTAAAAGCTTTGAATCATCCAATATGTTTGTTTAAGACCCATGCAGGGGTCTTCTCTTTAGGTTCTTGTCTTGAGTGCAAATGCGCTCGGGCAACGAATAGATAGTAGTAATGAAATATTCCATTTTTAAAGGTGAAGTTTTAAATGTGATTGTATTAAGCAAAAGTTGTCTTTTGAAACTACTTCAAAAAGAGGAAATCGTCAATTGAATTAAAGTTTTTTTATACTTTGCATACCTCATTTCTACGTTATTTTCTTTATTTGAAGTTACTTTTTTCATTTTCAATACTACGCGGTACCCGTGCATTATTATTTTTTAAATTATGTTAGCAATTCAATCGGTTATAGATTTTACACATCGAACGCTAAAAATTTTTTGGAAAAAATTAGCCAAGTTACTACTATTATTATCTATATATATATGAAAGTGAAAGATTGGTCAAAATCAGTCCAGTCGTTTTAGCGATCGGCCGACCTAAATAGACAGAAAAAAAATAGTCTGTTGTAAATCAGTAAGGTATTACTTCCATACGCATTTATTAAAACGTTTTTATTTTGTAAATACAAATAAAGAAATAAATTTAATTTTTATTTATTGATAATATTCTGCTAGGTTCATCCCCAGTTTATTTTCTTGAAAGTCGGTTAGAAAGTTTGCTTTTGCAAATTAAGTAGAAGTAAAATATATATCACTTAACTTCACTGGCGTTTCAAGTCTTTTTTAATTTACTTCAAAATGATACTTGATTTCCAATGTCGAAGTGTGCAAGAATACAATTCTTAATGGTACTCGATCCATTCGTTTCTTCGTCAAGCTTGCGTTTCTACCGTACAGCTTTGATACTTAAATGTTTTTACGTTTAACGCAATAACATTACTTGTCACGTTTAAAAGTTAAGCGGAAAATTTAATTTTTTTTTATAAAACGAAGACAATCGAGCAGACGGTTAGGCTGATGGTGGGCGATCCCGTCGCCCATATACACACCCAAAATCCAATCCCAACTTGAGAAATTGGATAGAATAAATTTATTGGAAAGGATGGGGTCAGGATTAAGGATTTGGAGGGGAAAAGAATAGGAAAAGAAAAACATGGCCAACCGGCATCCCCAAAAGTAATGCATACTTTTTTTTTCCGATTTTATAAATGTCGGTGATACTTCTTACAATAAGCGTGTCCGCGTAGATGTGCAGTAAAAAGCTGTGAAAAGATATTATGCTCTACCGCCTTTAAACAGCTGCTTGTTTACTTCGACTTCAAACTGGCGAATCTCAATTCGCGCAGATCTCGATTATTGATGAATATTATTTTTTCATCTAAAATATTGTTCCATAAAATTTACAGAAAAACCGGTTCGGTGGTTCGTTTTAAAAACCAAATGTACATTTCTTAGGCTTTCCTTTCTTTGTGACTTCGTAATTGTATGAAGTATGAGATTTATTCGCGTAAGCCTCTTCCGACATATCTTAGATCACTAACCATATTAAAGAAGAGTTCTGAAAACTCGATTACAGTAGAAAAACAAAATAACGAAGAAAACATTCCTGAAAGGACACTGTTAAGGGTTCGAAGCCGGTTTTTTTAATTATCTGTAAAAATTATATCGTTTAAAGCAAGTTTCCTTTTTGCATAGTTTCGAGTTCTTAACAGGGCCTTCCCGTGGACATTGTTTGTATTAGCCGGTAATGTGTTTGATCTTTGATAGGTAGGAATCAATCGATCTTGTTTGAAACTTATGTGTAATAGTGTAGGTCTCTGACTTACGATGGGTAAAGCTGTCACTTTTGGTTTAAAAGATATTAGTATATACATAATACTTAATATTTTAATTATATGTTCTAAAAGATAGCCCCTTCGGGTTAGAAAAGTATAGAAGGATTGTCAACTGCGATCTGACGAGTATTGACATATATTAATGTACTACTTTTTTTATTGATTTTAAAACAATTTTAAAATACTAATTCGTTTATTTTTTGCCATTACTAATTCGAGACCAAATTGTAAGATCCTTATGCAAATATGATAATATCACTTCAAAGCTTGGGTGATTATGGTGACATCTTTAACGTATGCTACTAATTTGACACTTTAAAAGGATCATTAATTAGTATTTGTTAATAACACAAAGCTCTAAACTAACTAAAAAGTTACTACTTACATTTCGCATCCCCAGTCATTATTAGTGATCCTGCTTTTTTATCTTTTTGTTACCATAGAAGGTCCCATACGAAAACATTGGAGGGCATTATGTGATATAGATATATATGTGTTTGTATAAACCAAATTCATTAAGAAAAATTTTTAAATTAATAAAAAAAATTACAAAGATTCACAAAAAATAGAAGCATTGTTAAAATATCTTTATTTTCATCTATTTCTTATACCCAAATTATAAACCTGACCGTATATAAGACGTTTTATTTTATTGCAGGAAGGTAAGTTACGACGTTTTAATAATAAAAAAGGCCATGGGATGCGCTTTTCTTCTCATGTGTACGTTATTATCACATTTAACTGCGTATACTTTCATTACCCACTCAAAATTCGCATGCCATAAAGAAATAAACAACGCGACCAAAATAAACCCCAACTCGTTGTTCTCTATCGTATTACTGAATAATTTTAGTCCTTATAACGTTTCAATGCTCATCCGCAAAAGTTGTTATGTCGACTAATATGTGTTTCGCAAGACCGAAATCTATCTGCTGAAATCAATCCTTAAAATTAATCATTAAAAGTAGCTTTAAAAACGTAAACACGTTGATAGAAACAATTAAGCCAGGAAAACGTAGGCTGGCCTGCCGATCTTTTTTATTTTTTTTATTAGTCTATACTGTCCCACTGGCTGCCTGCTGCTGGACCGCTGGGCAAAGACCTCCTCCAAATCTCTCCGTGTATCCCTGTCCTTACCCACCTCAGGCCAGCTGGCCTGGTGCGCACCCAAATCGTCTCACTATCGTTTCTCCGGCCGACCTCAACGGCGTCGTTTTCCTATTGGTATCCATTCTGTGGAGATCTTTGCGCATTGGTCAGAGTACAAACGATTAACGTGACCCACCCACTCCCATTTCAATTTGCTGATCTGTGGCCTACGTCTGTTGCTCCCCTCTTTGTTCTGATGTCGATGTTACGTGCCATATTAACGCTTTAATTTCTAGAATTCGGCGTTTGCCAACGAGCAATGGAGCCATTGCTCGTTGGCAAACGCCAAAGCAGAATTTTTGCAATTTGGTCAGTCACTAGATCTGAGCACCATAAGTTAGGATGGGGAGGATACACATATCGATGAGATTGCGCTTTAGAAAGGTTGGTAGATTTTCCTTCATTAACGTCTTCATCGACCAGTAGTTTTTTCACGCATTATCGATTAGGCGTTCGATTTTATTTTTCCTTCTGTTGCAGATTTAAATGCCTTGAGACGCCCATGAATTGTTTAACAGTTGAAAAATGTCTTTCAGAGCTGCTGTAAATAGTTCGGGAAAGAGAGGGTCTCCTAGTTTTACGCCTTTAAATTTTGGAAACGTAGAGCCTGTGTCAGAGTTAAGTCTAATGTTAGCTGAATTATTGTCATACGTAGTTTTCAAGAGATTACGACGACTATAATATGATTTGTGACTGTGCCAACTTTCTCACTATTTAATCTCGTAACATAAGTAGAAAAAATTTAATAATTTTTTACATACAATAGAGATATTAATTATAAGTTTGTATGTTATATGTGTATAATTAAAAAAATAGCCAGAATTTTTTAAAAACAAGTATAATACAATGCTGAATGATCACTTCCTCATTATCAGTAGATCATTTTTTATTAAATAATCAACAAAGATCATGCGAAATAAGAATCAAGCGAAGCATCATGCAAATATTTCATTCAGAAAACGAGGTAGACAATATTATTTAAATATCTCAAAGAAAAACATTGTTTAATTTGTTTGTTAATAGCATATAAGTATTTTTATTGATTCAATCTTTTATTAGGTCTTTGCTTTAAATATTATAGACGCAGGTCAAGTATTTATGTGTAAATTACCTTTTTTTTCAAGAACACTATCTTGTTTATGAGCATCATCCATAACATACTAATCTTTGTAAAGTTTGAACTAATTGTTCTTGTTGAATTATCCAAGTTGAAATACTGGATGGCTGATATAAATACTTTTTACCGCTCGGGAACAGTTTTTTTTAAACCCGTACAACTTTATTATAAGCCGCAATGTGTTTTCAAAATTTATAATTTATTAGTATATAAGCTATGACTACTTTACAATATTAACTTTTTGTTACTTTATAATGTTAACCTACAGTTGCTTTAGTGTCTAGTTACCGAATTATAAAATTCTACAGTTTTATATACGCAACCAACATATAACAATAATGTCTAGTTACCGAATTATAAAATTCTACAGTTTTATATACGCAACCAACATATATAAACGCAACCTTGAAAATAGTATAATTAATTTAACTACACTGATATAGCCTCCCAACATCAATATCACTTCCAAACAATAATCGACTCCGAAACGATCTTAGTCGCTGTTTAATAATAGTAGTCGCGTAAATACTTGTCAAGCTTAGTGTAATAAATGAACTTTATGATAGATGTTAAAGAATAGATTCAAAACAAATGTTATTACCATTTTCGATTATTTTACACATTATCTTGACATAAAATTCTTTAAAAACCCATTTAAATTTATTCAGTTACATAAAAATATACGATTAATTTCCTAATTTTTACAATGCACCTAACACATGTGAATCTACTCTTATTTTTAACTTTGTATGTGGAATGGAACTAGTATTTTGTACCTATTTACAACTAGATTAGCAAAAATCTAAGATGAACCTATTTATATCTCATCGAAAATATGAAGGATTCGTAGTAGCTATATAAGCAACCAGCTCAAATTTAACTATCCTTTTTGTCGTGTAAATGGTTTCTAAGTTATGGTCACGTTTTTTATAAATAAATTAAAGAATTAAACTTCACGATTAGTATCGACATTTATCTTTCCTTATTAACAATAACAAACGTGTTGAAGATTGAATTAAATTTTGACCGCACATATTACCATTTAATATTTACCATATATCGAAATAAGTAGGGGTAGTAATTTTTTTTAAGGAGCTGCAGAGGTCAAAGGGCCGACAAAAGCGACGAGCTTGAGGTGGCCAGTGCTACTGAGGGCACCTCGTCTAAACCTCGTTTATGAGTAGCTAAGCTCGACGGCTCCCGAGGGAGCCTCGGTTCGGGTTGACGACCCGCTCTGCTTATATTACTATCCATAGTACT
>JAOCPS010844029.1:0-10014 GCA_025505425.1 Graphium colonna
GAGCTTGTTGTCGCGCAGAACCTGCTTGACATGCTGTAGTTCAGCGGCCAGATGTTGCTCGTCACAGATCCCACGTGTTCTCTGAAACAAAGATTTGCCCACAGTAGATAACTGTGAAAGATGATGGTGAGAACATTATAGGATTAGAAGAGAAATGGAGTGGTAAACAATGGGAAGCAATGACCATCCGGCAAACCAAAAGTCATGCAAACTTTTTCATGCAGACTTTTTTTAGGGTGTGGTTTACTTTTTAATTAGATTTACTATATAAACATACATACATATATATTTATATTGCCTTTCTTTAGTACGACCAGTACTTCAAATAAAAAAAATTGGAATGGCTCTGTATTCTAAATTCAAATTAATTTTGTTGATTAGCGTTGTATTTTCATTACATTTGAACATTTTTCGTTAAAATGGATACTTTAAACATTCGTGTAATTATGGAATATTAGTTCCGTCGCAACCCTAATTCGACACAAACGGCACATAATATCAAAAACGTTTACAGAGAAAACTGTACAAACGAACGCACAACCCCTTATTGGTTTTCCGGGTTTCGTTCTAGAAATTTTGACTTAAAAATTGAGGCTCGTGGTCTTCCGGAGACTTTGGGCAACAATGATAAATTAAAAGCGACTGTGGAAGCTGACGAAACTCAATCTACAGCTGAGTTACCAGCAGATTTTGACGTTAGCATCCAAGCAATATTGATTCAATTGCGACAAATTGGCACGGTAAAAAAGCTTGATAGATGGATGCCCCACAAACTTAACGATGGCCAGCGCAACGTACGCGTCGAGATCTGCCTCGCGCTGCTCAACAGGCAAAGAAATGAAGGAATTATGAATCGAATTGTTACGTGCGACGAAAAATTCTGTTCGACAATCGGAAGCCCTCAGCAAGTTGGTTAAATCCTGGTTAAGTACCAAAGCAATAATATCCTAAACCAAAAATGACCCGTAAAAAGGTGATGGTCACTGTTTGGTGGTCTAGTGCGGGTGTGATTCACAGCTTTTTACACAACGGCGTGAGCATTACTGTGAAGAACTGGAGAAAATGATGGAGAAGCTCGCACATCTGCATCCATCTTTGGCGGTCGTTACCACTGCTCCTTCATGACAACAGACAGTCTCCAAACTGAAAGAGCTGGGGTTGGAAGCTTTTCCGCCATACTCACCAGACCTTGCACCTACCGACTTACTTTTTCCAAAATTTGGACAACTTTTTAGTGGGTAAAAAATTAAATTCCTGAGAGGCAGTACAAAATGCCATTAAAGAGATTGTTGCTTCCCGTCTAGCTGATTTTTACAAGAAAGGCATCAAAAATCGCCTGTGCGTTGGCAAAGATGCGTCGATTGCATGGGTTACTTTGAATGAGAGAAATAAAAAAGTTTGAAAAAATTTGTACTTTCAATTATTCCATACAAAACGTCAATTTCAATTGAAGACCTATAATTTCTATTTTTGTTACTATTCGCCATTTACGATACCTCGATGATGCAGAGGAAGGGGCTATTCTAATTTTCCGGCATCAAGGCCTAAAAGATCTATTCCGCCTATAGAGATGGTTTTCACCAAAAATATTGAAAATAAAGTTACCACCTCATTCATAGCTAAATATTCAGAATTATTTGTTCATTTTCATGCTTCGCTGTAACTAGGGCCCGGGCTAAGCACTAGAGCGCGCGCACTGTTCGTTTGCGGCGACGCCGGGAAAGCGTCAGCCGCTGTATTCGAACAACGACCGATGTCGCGCACTTCCTGTTATGCAACACCCTCGCCACGGGAGACAATCGAGCCGTTCATATTCGTCACCGTCATGCACTAATACGTCTTGACACGTCTCCACGCCTCTCTAATCCTAACCAAAGAAATACAAAGCGACAAAAATTATCTTACTGCAAATTGCCACACCGACTTTGACGGCCTCAAAAATTATTTTTTAACGAAAATTAAGACTTAAATAGAATAGTGGTTCCCAAACTTCTTTGATCCACCGCCCCCTTTTTAGAATAAGCGCTCTCCTAAAAATTTATAACAATACCATCTGAAAGAGCGCTAGAGCTCATTTTAAACCACTGTCTGAATTAATGCGAGAATTTTGAACCACTGTCTTGAATGAACGCGTGGGCGCTAGCGGTATCTCACTATGGGAACCACTGTTCTAGGGTAACAAATGTAAAAAAAAAGAAATAATATATGCATTTCATTCAAATTAAAATTGTGTTTATGAATTATATAACATTGTTAGGGACCGATAACAAACAGTGCAGGATTAATAAAAGTATATCTCATGCCTTGCAATTTTAAAGTCGTGAACATATAGCATATTGTTAATTTGAAAGACATGAAAGTCCTCCGAATAGTTTGTTGCCAACTCTTAATTGCTGAACGAATTAAGATGTCGTTTGATCTTGACGTGACGACTTGGGTCCAATGGCCTCGGCTTCCGGCTTAATTGTTGCCGTGATTATAAAAATAGAGCTTTTATGTGTATAATCCAGATATATAAACATTAAGGTTCTAACTCCATTCCAATTTCAATATACCATGGTGCGCCAATTTGCTTGATATGACTTCGGGCCTTTGTTGCTAGGACCTCTAGAGGCGGAGAGGACAACTTTGTAAATTGCCTTGAACGATTGACCATTTAATTAAATGTTACTCAAGCATTACATTAAATATATAAATTGTCTCGTTTTACACGTTGGTACTTAAGAAAACATGTTTGGATTTTTCCGTTAAACTTGGGTATCACAAAAACTATTTTCTTATTTTGGGTGGTAGAGCATAACATCTTTTACTGCTTGTGCTGCACTTTTACGGCCGTGCTCGCCGAAGAAGAACCGGGGGAACCTACACCCTACACAAAATCGACATAAAATGAAGAATACAAGACTTTCTGTGTTGCCGAATGGCCATTCTTTCCCTCTTCTTTTCCCGCTCCTTCCCCCTCCAAATCTTTAATATGTCCCCAAACCATCATATCCAACAAACCAGTTTTATCTAATTTTTCAGATTGACAACTCAATCTCATATGTTGAGTTGTTAGCTAAGCAACGAGGACAAATTTGTAGTAAATTTCTACAAATTTGTCCTCGTCAAAGTCTAGTCAAAGTACGTTTATTATGTCTATAACAAATATGCTTTTAAAAAAATATCACCACCCTAGTTCGAAAAGTGAAGTCATCGAACAGAACCCCCATCTTATTATTGCAAATACAGCGTTATTTTAGAATTAGGCCTCTCCTCGTATTATTTGTATATATTCGGTTATACGGCATGATTACGTTATATATAAACCGATTTTATGATAAGTCCTATAATATATTTTCGGAAGACTTGCTCAGTTTGTTTTTAAAATCAAAATAAAGTAAAAAACATATAACCTTCGAAGGCGTTTGCGATTTATTTATGTAATTATCTCTCGAAGCATTCACTTTAACCTCACATATCAAATAAACCTAGTTCTATGTGATTAGTAAGCCAGGAGTATTGCGCCGATCATCTAAAAGTCCAGCGAGAGCGCGAGTGCCAAACTCCCCCCGTGAGTCAGAAGATCGGCAGAGCCAGGAATAGCGTCGGCCAAACGTAATCAGGATTGATGCGCGCGCCGATCACGAGGCGGCCTTTGTTTCCGGGAGGATCGCTTCTTACGCGCTCTAAAAGAGAAAGTGAATCATTGGACGCGAGGTACTTTTATTTTTGCCTACTTTTTATAACCGTTTGCGCTACTAATGTTCTATGTTGCTCTATGTTGTAAAAAATTGTATTATTTAATTTTTTGCAATAGGTTGATTGTTCATTAACCATCTATCATAAGGGCGAAACGCGCGTTTAGATACAAATCCTAGTGAAGTATTTTCTCAGCCGCGCCGTGATAGATGGCTCGGTCGGAACGTTTAATTGAACATCTCTGTGGGCTTAAGATGTCGGAAGACCTGCCATTCCTTGTCACGGTTGTTTTTTTGTTGTACCATAGGAGCAACCCATTACTCTTTTCCGAGACAAGATGACGTATGCGTCGTCTGCCCTGCTACAAGGGCCGACTTTTGGGGCGAATCCGAGGTTTAATTGGGTGCAGTGGCCATTAATCGTGGCGATGCGCCGCGCAGCGGTTTCCCGCCGAGCGTGTCTTGGCGGCGGCCATATTGGATGCGCACGCGCCGCTGAGCGCGCGAGCGTCTCATTAACTCGCGCCCTTCTGCTTCTTCATTAGATCGCAGACGCGTTTTTGTACGTGTGCGCTTTTTCAAATTTGCATCCCGTTTGCTACCCGCCTTATGGCGTAATACGGAAATACTGTTAACTAACAGGTGTAGCGTTTACGATTTGCCGCTTCGTTGAGAACGATGGAATCGGTTGCGCACTTTGAAGTAAAGAGGCCTTTTATGTTGTCACCGACGGATACAGCGTGAATAAAAAACTAAGATTATTAGTTTGATTTATACCTCATTTAGTACGCAGTTTTTAGGCAAAGGTCATATTGACTCGTGCGAGCACAGCGTAAGGTGCTTCCAGCATTTTATAGTCTTTTTAACTTATCCGTTGTATACATCAAGTGAAAGCACAACATCTTGCATTAGTTAGGCCGCTTGATAGGAAAGGTGCTTTTTGTATCTTCGTATAACACAACAAAACTAGCGTAATATGAGATATATTTGGCTTGGAAGTTCGTTGGCTAACAATCCCCGTATTATTCTATCTCTACTCCTTTCCCCTTCAACACAACCCAAAATGTGTACCTAATCCCGAGTGTCCCGTGACCTATTGTATCAAGGCTGTTAACTTCCAATCATTTCTTCGGATGTTGTGACGGTTATCTCTAGATATCAGATAAACCGTGAGCATGGTCAGACACCCTCTGAGTCTGATTGACAGACAAATAGCAGACAGCGCGCAACCGCGGCCGATGCATCAACAGACCCGGAATGCATCAAGAGGATTGCGTGCCGTGAGGCGGCTCTCGACTCAATTGCGATGGCCGTTGGCATGATAATCGCGTAACCGCCCATTTAATTGAGCAATTAGCCCCATCGTCCGTCATAGCTGCGTGATACTTGGTTGATTGTTGAACGGCTCGGAGGCGTCGGTGCGTTAAAGAATGCGACGACTTCGATTGAGACCTCACTCCAGTCCGATCGTAGAGCGACAACCTGGATTAATTAACAGTACCCGCTGGAGAAACGGTTTTATTGTATTAGCGACGGACTCGGCTTCTAAAAAACACTATTTATTAGCAGCAATCTGAGTAAGATACCGACAACAGATGATATTGTTTAAAGCAATTTAGCAATGAAAAGACATTGGATGTCGCAATCTTAAAATCACTCGGGTTTATGAGATTATGGAATAAATAACAAGTATTATCATTTTACAGAAAATTGCAAAACCGACTTCAAATGCCTTAGAAAAAAGTCCATTACTTTCACAATATATTTTTAAAAATTATTTTGATTTGAAACAGAAATTATATAATATAAGTCGGTTTAAACAGGAAATTCATAGGAAAGTTACTTTTCTAAGCGTAAAAGTGAATAAAATATAAGTTTGATGGATTTCATATTAAAATACTACAGACTGACAAAAGTCTCGTTTCCAATATTTTAATACTAAAAAGTCTACTTACGTAACATACTCGGGACAGCAATGTTTTCATGTTTTCTGTATAAAAAGTTATTTTAACTTAATCGATAGTTCGGGCCGGTTCTTCACAAGAGAGTTTAATTCAGTAGAACCTCAATAGAGGTGCCGTTTCTCTTCCCCTGCGCCTACCCCTCCCCCTCCTGCGCCCCCTCGTGGGGCGAAGTGAAGCAACGTTCCGCTCTTACTTTCGCAGGTCCATGTATCCGCCACCTTTTTCAACGCTGACATTTGATGTTATTGTAGACCTCCTCGGCCCTCGGTGTTTGTTTTACTCTAAACAATTTATCGCTTATGAGATCTTCGGTCAAATTTTATCTTTATTGTTCTCGTATATAATTCTTTTAACCCACGGTTTTATTCACGTTAAAGATGTTATCAATATTTTTTTTGAAATATTAGGTTTTGGAGTTCTCGTTCCCGTTCCCTGGCCTTTTTTAAGGTTTTGTAGTCTACTAGGAACCTTTATAGTTTCTTCATGTCTGTCTGCCCGTCCGGGCTCGTACTTTACCATCTGCACCGATTCTTATGTAAAAAAAAAAATATTTTCTCCCCCGCCCATACAACGAAAAGTGATTTAAAACAAAAAAATAGTGTAGGATATCATTGGAAAGGACAAAAACTGCCTTGAAACCATGTGGACCAACCCCCCTCCTCCTTGCATCGTATTCCTCAGTTTTGAGGGTCGGGACCTCCCTTCAGAACGACTTTCTCTTAGATGTTCTTCTTCCTTTTGACTCTGTTGGTGGCGGTGTGAAGAGCTTTGTGTATTGTGGAATCAAGAGCATACAGGAGGATTCTGTCGGACCAACAAAGGGGGTTGCGACCAAGAGGACGTTTCCCGTCTACTTTGCCGGTCTTATCACGATAAGTCTTTCGAGATTGGCATTGTCTTTTCTTGCTTTTTCTGCTTCTTGCTTATACGAGAATTTTGCGAAGCGAAAATTTTTAAAGCGCCAGCGAGTTTTAATTTTCTAGATCTATCCACCACCATGATCTTAGTTTTGGGTCTGTTGATACAGAGCACCATCTCCTCGCTGCTATGCACCATTCGGTATAAGAGTGCAGTCATTTCCGCTTCGTTGGCTGCAAGAAGAGTAGTATCATCGGCGTTACGCATCTTGGTGAGTTTCAATTCGCCAACTGTGACACCTCCTTCCCAGTTCTTGCAAGTGCGCCTCATGATATACTCTTCATAGGCATTAAACAGAATGGGCGATAAAATGCATCCCTGGCCTACTACCTTTATTACATTTAAAGAGTTTTGACGAGTTCCGTCGATTCTTACAACTCCGCTGTTTGAGTCATATAGGGTACAAAGAAAGGCAATGAGATCATCCGGAACTCCAAATTTTTCTATAACTTTCCATAAACATCCTCACTTCACACAGTCGAAAGCTTTGCTGTAGTCGACAAAGCACCAGTTTCAAATTCGTATGCCTTTTGAACAAGTTGTCTTACATCGAGGATCTGCTCCCAAGTACCCTTTCCCTTCACGAAAAATATTACTATAATTCCTAAAAAATACGCTATTTGCCCCTAAGTACGTACTTTGAACTGAAACCATAGCGGACTCGGTATCATACAAAGTTGTTTTTATACAATTCGACAAACTTATGTACTTTCTGTCGTCGTAACAAAATGTAATGTCAACCGCAAAAACAAGATCAAAATTATTTTCATAATTTCTTGCGACATTACGCTTAATAGGTTTGATCTTTGAACAGGGAATTTAATTTTAAGCATAAAAGTATGAATATTGTTTTACATACGTGACCTTTCCACAATCTGTCGTAGAGATGTCGGAGGCAATAGAAACAATTTTTTATGAAACGATTTTATTAAATATCTCCACCCTGAAACCTGGGCTTTCTGTATGACATTAAATTCTGTAGGAGTTAGTATAATTAGTTAAGTCTCAAAAAATATTTGAAGTTGATGCATCTTGGTACGGTATGCCATATAAAATAGGGCATTGTCCTTTGTTGATATTTACATGTATTTTGTCAAACGATCGGACTACCGGATTACTACAGAACTTTTTTATGTGCGTGGCCAACACGCTCTTGGAGGGTTTTTCTTTTCCTATATTCCATGTATCATGTTGCAATATATAAACCATCTATATTTCACGTTCCTATCTTTCGGAAACTAAATAGTTTTTTCTGGTAACGCTTTTTTCTTGCCCTTTCTGTAGGTATTTCTGAAAGAATAATAATATTATACTATTGATTTTCCTCATAGTTGTTCTGTGTGTCGACAACTCAGCAGCGCCATTATAGGAATAGAGACTGCACAAATGCGGCTCACAGTGGCAGCGCTCTGCATGACTCATGCACGCCCAATTTGGACGAAACGAGGAAGCCAGCTTCCTTGCAACGCTCGGCGCATCAATTGTGCTATAGGACAAAGGTGTGATACAGTGACTTTTGTAGCTAGTGGTTTAGGTGGTACTCGGGGATAGTTGGTGTCGAGTCTGTGTGCACTTGTGTGTGCCCGTAGTGTGGGTGGCACCGGCGGCGGTCAAGGGCGGTCCGGCGCGGCCCAAGGTCGGGCCTTTGACCGCACTCACGCCTAAATTCGCCGCCAAGTACCGATGTGTGGAACTGTAAGGTCCTATGTCAGTCGAGCGACACTCGATTCTGAACTGTATTTGCAAATAGTCACGAGTCTGTTTACAGTAGGATCGATCTGACCGTTATGTCTGTCTTTGGTCAAAAGCTTCGCAACGTCGAGGTATTTTCGAGACCTTATCTAAGAGTCGGACCTCAGCGGCGGGAATTTTCTTTTGCAACGGCATCCCAGAATCATTCCGCCAATTGGTTCCAAGGTTTCGGCTTCTGCTCACATGCAATCGGTGATGAAGTATTGTTTTGTTTGGCGGAAGAAGTGTGGAGTTATTTAAACAGAAAATAAAAAAAAATAATAATAATTTGTCCATTACACCCATCGAATAATTATTGTACAATTATATTTAGCCTGGTTAACGCATTTGGAATTTGTTGTCTACTGCTTCTTAACTTCTTTAATATTGGCGCCACATTTAATTAATGAAATATATTATTTCTTCTTAGAAAACATACCATCATAAGCGGATGCCATGTTTTGATGAGCGTGATATTAGATTTATTTCCGCGTGCGTTACGATGGGCGGCATTCCGGCGTTCGAGCGTTATGTAAAGCGGTTATCACGCGCCACAAGACCTCGCTGGGCTAGTTCTGACCTAGTAAATAAAACAATGATCCACTTATCTGTCTAATACCTCAATCACTGTTAATACTGTGTTGGTAGACTTTATTAAAAAGAACTTCATTTAAAGCTAGAATTAAAATTAATTACCCGTTAAGGTCTAGAATTATGTTTTATATTAATTTAAATTCTTTTTAATCCTAAGAAATAAAACAAATCTTCAACTAGCCATTTAGAAGATCTTTCCTTTGAAGAAACGATGCATCTTACCTTATAACAAGCAAATAGCGGTACTCTACTTATACCGACAGTCCATTCAAGATTAGTGAAATTCCCGGCAGCAATCTCACTCGCTCATAGAAATGCTAACTTATAAAAGCTTTCACTTTGCAGCGTTATTTTATAAGGTTATCATAGTAATGTTTTTTGTATAATAAAAATTATGCTTAAAAGGTAAAATTGCTAAATCGTGTGTGTGCTGACTGCATTCCAGATAAATAAAAAAGTGCATCCTTGCATTACGGAAACCTTAACAAGGAAGATCGCCTACGGAGCGTCTAATCTTGGTGCTAAGTGATAGGGTCGCCCATGGACTACCTCCACCCACTACGTCCGGAGAGCTGAAGATGTGTAGCTAGCTATAGGAAGAAAAGAAATGGAATATATATAGTATTAAAAAGAGGAAAGAAGAGGATAGGCACAACCATTTAGCAGCTCTCGAGGTAAGTTTACTTAACTGCATTTCACACTGCCTTTTTAGGGTTCCGTTGTCCATTAAGAACCCTTACAGTTTCGTCTTTTCTCTACGTCTGGGTTCGAACTCCGCTCTTTCTGCACTGATTGTCACGAACCAACATTGCAACCCCTCCAATGCAACGAAGTGATTTAAAAAAAAATGACTTAATTTATCGTGTGGGGTATCGTTGGAAAGCTTTTTTAAAATGCAACAAAAACTGTCTAAAAAACTATGTGGATTAACTCTCCCAGTCTCGAGATATCTTAGAACATATTTAAAATTAGAAGGGGGGGGGGGGGGGGCCCGGGGGGCGGGGGGGGGGGGTGGGGGTGGGGGGTGGGGTGGGGGTGGGGGTGGTGGGGGTGTGTTTGGGTTTGTGTTGGGTTGTGTGTGTTGGTGTTTTTGTGGGGGGGGTTGGGGGGGTGGGGTTTTGGGGGGG
>JAOCPS010844039.1:0-10014 GCA_025505425.1 Graphium colonna
ATTGCAATTTTAAGTGCTGATTTACTACCTGCTCGGCGGTGAAGGAAAACATCGTGAGGAAACCTGCATATCAATGAAATAGTATTTGTAAGATATGTAAAGTCTACCAATCCGCACTGGGGTCGCGTGGTGGACTATGTCCTATGCTGCCTGCCTTAGCCCAGCAGTGGGACAATCAAAAATAGGCTGTTACTTTTCTTTTATTCAGTCTTCAGTAGAAATTTGCATACTTTTAACTACATATAATTCTTTTCTATCTTATAGCAGTAACCACAAACGAAATAGTAAATAGTTCAAAATAATAAAAACCTCGTATTAATACATGCATAGCCCTTTAAACATGGATGTGTAAAGTCTAAAAATTCATAAGCCGGACGCGCACTACCAAAAGAATCACGATTTCCGTACGTTGCTCTTCTAAGGGCAATGTTAATACGGTCTGGAAAAAGGGGGGATTTAATGACAGTGATTATAAAGGGGCTTCGAGGCAGACGAGGCAAGTGTAGCATATCGCACGGCGGGCTTCACGCTCTGCGAGCATCCGGAAGCGCTCTGTTGCACAACTGCACTGATCAGTGGCCTCTAGCTTAGCTGCAACTTTATGCGCACACTTAAAATGATCATACAGGATTTAATTTTTCTAAATGTAAATTAAGAAAGTCTTCTTTAAGTTTAAGGATCTCAAACCATGAACATGTAATGCGTATTACTTTGTTTTTAACCGATTTCAAAAAGCAGGAGGGTTCTCAATTCGGATGTTTCTATGTATGTGTTTTAATGTATGTTCGCAAATATCTCCGTCATTTATGAACCGGCTTTAAAAAATCTTTTTTACCTTATAGGATATTCTTCCGAAATAGTTCCATAAAATTTTTAGAAAAATCGGATCAGTGGTTTGTTTTTTAATTAAAATAACAACATTTAGAAATGTTCGCTTCCACTTATGAATTCATTTCGCCATTTATCAATTCATTTTTTATCTGAAACGTACAAAAATGATCCCAAATTTGTTTTTATAAAAATCGGAGCAGAAGTTTGTTTTGTAGAAATATTCGAAAAAACTACGTAACACTTTAAATATTTCTGCGAAACAAATGTCTTCCCTGGACAGCAATTTTTTTTCTGGCTTCGATCATACTTTCCACTCCAGGCATTTTAGAATTTTTTTATAGATTTAATTGATCGTAATCTCAGTTTCTTACTTACTTATACAATTTGACCAAGCGAGAGAAGGGTTGGGAGGTTTATGGTTGGGACAAAAACACGTTTTACGTATGTATGTATGTTTCACTACATTCCTTGAAGCAGTGTTCCAATTATTATTAAATTTGGAATATATGTAGGTAATATTAGTACAATTTTATATTTATTTGGCATCTAAATCCGTGAAGTAGTTTACAAGATATTTAAATAAATTTGAAACATTTAAGAAAAAAATTGCAAGGACTAAATAAATACTTATTTAATTTCGATCAGTGTTATTTATAAAACTATGACTTTATAATGTCAAAATAATGAAATATGTGGACATTATAACATATTGCAGATATTGGATATCGATATAAAATTCTATGATAATGTTGGAGTCGGAACAAAAAATCGGTGGAAGTGAATCCATCCAGTCAAATGTGACGAAAACTAGCAGGGCGGACATTGGTATAATGGAGAGACGGAATTTATATCGCGTGGTAGTTGACGACGCAGACGTTACGCCCGACAGCATAACCGATCCAGATTATGTGACGATGGACCAGTCGTACAGTCACGCGGCGTTCGAAGCTAGGTCTGGACCTCGACATAGCGACCTCGCCGTCAAATCTAAAACAAAAACCCGAACCCTCGAAATGTCTATGAAAGTATACACAACGACCATCTCCCTGGACGACATTCATATTGATCACACAAAGGACACCAGCGAGGGTTTTACATCGGATGAATTAGTTTTAGAGATTGCGCCGTCCGCTTTTTACATGACAAAAACGAAGCCAATCATGTCGTATCCGGAAGAACTATTCATTGTTCTTAAGGAGACGGAGACGCATTTTCTGTTTGATTTGCCAAGATGCTCGTATGAAAAGGGCACGCTCGACGGTAACGAAGTCGAGGAACAAAACAACTACTATCAGTACATAACGGTGGGGAAAGGGCGTAACAGAAAAATGGTTACGAGGGAAACGCAAACGAAAGC
Source organism: Graphium colonna (assembly GCA_025505425.1). NCBI lineage: Eukaryota > Metazoa > Arthropoda > Insecta > Lepidoptera > Papilionidae > Graphium > Graphium colonna. The sequence goes on from JAOCPS010844039.1 coordinate 2,189, forward strand.
GTGTGTCGCACAGTCACGACACACCCTCGCGACCAGGCCAAAGAAGAAGAATGCCATCGCGTTCGCATCTTTATGGGATATGCACGACACATATACTATACTCGCGGAAATGGTCGAGGAGGAGCAACCGGATGAAATGGTAATGTACCAGTCGGTGGAGCCTAGCTTACTCCGTAGGAAAAAGGCAAAAGGCTCGCGCGTCCCCACAACCAAAGGTAAGACCTTTGAAGAAATCTCCCGCACCCAAGAGTTTCTCGACGCCGCCCTTCTTACTGAGCGGGTTCTAGCAACGATGTACTTTTCCAAAGCACAAAAAAGATTTCGCGGCCTCGTACGGTTTGACCCCTTATCCCTCGATCTCGTCTATATTTATTCCATGAAACCGCTTTGGACGCTTGAATGCAACGAAACCGCAGGCCGACCGATAACTAGTATATCGTTTAATCCAAGGAACAATGACATACTAGCAGTAGCGCACGGAAAGTTTACCTATGCTGAAACCTTTGATGGCTTGGTGACTATTTGGTGCACAAAAAATCCTTGCGTGCCAGAAAGACTATATCATTTCCATGAACCTTTGACAGCTGTAGCGTTTTCGGATAAAAATCCTAATTGGCTGGCTTGTGGCTTTAATAATGGAGACGTGCTGATATTGGACATCACGTCGTATTCTGTAAGAACCATGGCGCGAAGTAAGCGTGACACCAATCCATGTTTCGAACCAATATGGCATATAAACTGGCGCGTAGTAGATTCGGTTCACTACGTAATAACAACATGTCAAGACGGAAGAATAAATCGATTCAAGAGTACAAAGACGCACGACTTTATTTGCTCACCAATGATGCGAATATCAACGGTTGAAGGGAAAATGAAAGGTTTGGAAACTGTCAAGCCTTGTCTTAAGGCAGACGTTCCCATAGTGAGGCACCCAGCGGCGCTGTGCATGAAGTGGCACCCTAGGATACCACACATATACTTAGTGGGTACCGATGAGGGGTGCATACACAAATGCTCTACCCACTATTTAAACCAGCACCTTGACGTTATGCGAGCGCACTCGGGGCCCGTGTACAGCATGGACATTTCGCCCTTCATGGAGACACTGCTTGTGACCTGCGGCGCCGACAGCACGATCAGGCTATGGCTTGAGGGTATTGACGACGTTATTATGACGTTGAATTGCCCCGCGGCCGTCTACGATGCGGCATTCTGCCCCAAAAATTCGACCGTAATCATAACCATAAGCGCCAACGTCCTCTCCATATGGGACCTGCGTCGAAAGAATCATATTCCGTGCGCAGAATACACCTTCCCCGGCAATGTGGTACTAACATTCGTCAAATTTTCCAAGTCCGGCGATAATGTGTACGTCGGGGACACGTTGGGTCGCGTACACACGTTCCATTTGGAAGACACACCAATAGCACCGTTCTATCAATACCAGATATTAGACGAAGCGATTAAAAAGGCGCTCTGCACCAGACCACAGCTATTGAAGCAATTGCAGAAAATTGAGAAATATAAGGAACGGTACGCGAAGTAGTTAAGTAAGCTTATGAATAGCTAACACTGTAATAAACGTTAACCTGTTTGCAAAGCCTTTACGTAATTCGAAAATTGTTTACAGTGTGAAAAATTACGTAAATTTTAACACGCCGTCTTCCGCATAAAATGAATAATAGGTACGCTTACCTATATTAGTTGATGCTTAAAAATAACTTAAATAAGTAAAAATTATATAAATTGCATATATATGTTTTACGATGTTATTTCATAACAATTTAACCGAAATTAAAATTTCGTAAAAGTGGAAATGTATTTCAGTCTCCATTATTTAACACCTTTAGTCAAGGGTTTTATTTCACAGATTTGTCTTGATAAACTTTGCTTTTATTTCTTTATTTGGTATTCAACCACACGCCGGATAGACACGAAATATTCTGTAAGCCTTCTAATCAAATAGCCTAATGTTAGGTAAAAGTATTTGCACGATGGTGGATGGATACATTGCACCATATGCAAGCACGATGGGCGTACACATGGTACCATATAAAAAAATATTATGCCATACAATGTGTTGCGCCTGTTATCTGAAGATAGAAATAATAATAACAAATAATTTTTATTTTGTCATTTTTAGTGACTAAACAGCGTATAGTAACTCTGAAGCCTGTGCAAGTATACACTGTGATAAAGGTTCAGTGTCTTCCCCAATAATGGAAATGTTTAGGAAGCAGTAAAACTAATTTTTATACTAATTTATAATACTGAATAGGTTGCTGTTTGTTAAAACGCGCCAATGTCTGAAACTATCCGTCTGAATGGTACACGATAGCCGGATAAAAGAGGATCATGAGATCACCTAGCAGGAAATGAGGAGATGGGCACCATCATACATCTAGTTTATTGACCAGGCGAGTCAAGCGAGTAAGGTCTATAATTACAATGTACGTTTGTTTGTATATATATGTTTGACGATAACTTTTAAACTAGTTTTTCATTCAAATTGAAATTTAGGACAGATGTTGATATTTTTTGTATAATTTTTAGTTTCATTTGGCATCAAAATCAGTTCTGTAGTTCCTGAGATTAAATATCTTATGATACATGATGAGATTAAATATATCATAATATATGAAAAAAAATTGTAACCTAACTTTTGAAACAAATATGTCACAAAATGGCACTGGATATGCTTATCGCGAGTTTAAAGTTCGCGGCGAACCACTATTTGTATAAAAGAGAGTCTTTATCTTTTTTATAAAACATCTTTTGAATGTACAAAAAATATATACTCTTCACAAAAAGTTCTACTGAATTGCGAATTACGGCCACGGCGGCCAATGTATTATAATTTTATTAAAATACGTATTTGGCTTATCACTAAGTGATAAGCCAAATACGCAGGACATACTACAGTACACAAGTCCTCGCGCAAACACAGATGCACTCTGTTCCTTTACTCTCATAGCCGGATCGGACGGATATCCGACACAACCGGAGAAAAATCAGGATCAGCTCTTCACCAACAATATTACTTAAAGTCATCAACAATATTTAAAAAAGACAACTTTTAAAATCTACAATAATTGATATAGTAATGCCGAAAACTACAGAAGCAGCTATATTATTATATTGTTGTACTCTTCTGTACATGCGTGTTTACGTCACTATATTCTTTCTAAATAGAGTTTACGAAAGTAGAGCAAAAAGACGTCTTCCACGTATCCTAGTATTATATTAGACTTGTCCAATTTCTTGCCCTTTGCTAAAACACATTCGTTTTAATATTACTATCATATTAATGTCGGCATCGGATGTTTCATTTAAACTATTAAGATATTGTTAAATACTATAACGTGAAACAGTGACTTCACAAGATATATAAAAACCGTGACTGCATATTGCAAGAGCTATATATAATACCTGGTTACAAAAATGTTCAATAATAGGAATATTTATATCGCCAACAATCCTCTTCAAATCTGAAGGTCAAACAACTGTCACAGCCAAGAAATGAACTCGAGAGTATCAATGCCAAAACTCAGAACTTAGCATATACTCATCATAATAACTCTTAACAATATTTCTAGTGTTTAGAGGTCATGATAGCCGTATGGAACATTACTATCTTAACTAATTTTATTAAAAAACTGGTATTGATAACCTTTGGTTAGATAGATGTCGCTATTATAAAGTTAGTAGTTATTTAAAGAAATTATTAATAACAATAAAAATTATAACAAAAAATAAATTATTTTGTAGTTTTCAGGTTTATTAATTTAAAAATAAAGTAACATGTCATAGAACATTGCAGCATGTATATCAAATCCTATTTTACTTCTTTGAGTGGATCAAAACTTCCTGATGGTAGGAGCTGGTGTCCCGATTGCGTTGAAGGTAATGGTCAATTATAATGAACTGTTGTTTATTTGGCTACAATTGCAAGCTCTTTTGTTAATTTTGATCAAAGTAGTGAAAAAAAGACACAGACAAAAACAAATTGACACATTTGTGAAATGGTGTACAACATGGTTAATAAAAAGGTAAAATTATTAACTTTAAAAAATTACGAAGGTTTTGCGAAATTTATTGACATTGTATATCTCATGGACCAGCCACTAGAGTATACATTTTTTTTATTTAGAAAATGAAACCATAATAACATCTATAAGCTTTATTTATTAACTTATATGAGATAAAGAACATATATAATATAACAAAATTATCTTTAAAGACAAATTACGATAGTCATATACTGTACACGCTTAAAATTATTAAATAATTTAATGAGGAATGACTAGCACTTATTAGAGAGCATTTGCAATTGATACTCTTTCTTCAGTTCTTTCAAATTTGCCTCCAAAATGGCGACCTGAAAATCAAGGATGAATAATTAAGTTATAAAAAAAATACTGACTTTCATCTCCTTAGATTGCATGCAAATACTTTATTTTTTATTTACAAAACTAAAAAAAAAATATTTACAATTAATCTTCCTCCTGCTTCTTTTTTCTTAATGCTACACTTATTATTAGACCTGTCTTGTGTAACAATGGCGTTTCCCAAACATAAATTACTCATACATACACCCAGATCCGAAAACAACTATCTGTAATTCATAGAATAGCCCCGGAGGAAATCAAACCCATAACCTGCAAAGCCGCTAACAGCAACCATATCTTTATAAAAGTTAAACTTAAATGATTTTTCTATTTCACATAAAAGTTGAAAACTTACTACTAATTTACTGTTATTTATTTTAGCGAATTTTAACCCCCCCCCCCCCCCCCCCTTATAGAATGTGAAGACATTTAATAACTTAAATCTCATCAACTTCCGCATTATTAGGACAAGTCACTAAGTGATGTGCCTGAAATGTATATTCGCGGATACGGATATTTCATGTCAAGATCCACGGATACCTTCGATACCTTAAGTTTCTTATTAAGCTAAGGGAAATATTAACACTCAGTTCATCTCATTGTAAATACAGTTGATTTGGCCTTTGAGCTATATACTATCAGTGGAGTTACTTGTTACGATAAATATTTGCAGTATGCAGGTTCCAATTCACATCATTTGTACCTTATCAACTATATATCACATCTACGATATTAAAGGAGGGCACTCAGTAGTCGACTGTCATCATATTTATGTGATAAAATTAGGGACGTAATTTTCGATCAAATTTTCAAGTAAATAAATGGAGCGTGGATACCATAGCGGCAGTGAACTCATCGGCAGCTGGCGCAGTTCATTGACCCGAAAATGCGGTCGCGCTCGTCGTGTCTGCTAGGGTGCCCATGGCTTTCGTAAATAATTACACAACTTTCGTTTAAGTTTACTCAGGGATCAATTAGTATTTGCTTTTAATATTGCATATACTCTTTATATATGATCCCCACATATATGATTCTCACAAGTCACCCTGTAGAATTTCACTTATGTATTGTAAATTAACGAGAGAAAATATCTGCAGATACGGATATGAATAATCTATCACATATCACTAGTCACTGTGGAGTTTGACACTTTCTATAATATGATATAGTAATTTTTCTCACCTCTTCGAATCTCAGTTCCCTTCTCGCCTCCTTTATGTAGCCTCGTATAATATTCATCTGCTCTATTATTGGGTTGTTGTCATCGATTTCTGCACTGTTGTCTCTACTGCCGCTGGTGGTAGCTTCCTCCCCTCTCCTTTCCCTTTCTCTTTCCATCCTCTCCCTCTCAATCTGGATTTGCTTTTGTGCCTTTTCGTAACGTTCTCTACGCACTTCCTCTATCTGCGCTTCGGTCGGTAACTTGCGCAAAGACAGCAAATCCTCCTGAAACAAAATGAATCGGATTTAATATAAATTTTGGTTTGACTGCCACTTCCATGGTTCCACGATAGTGCTTTCACTATGAAATATTAATATTATTGTCTGGTAATAAACCCTTATTGCGGCTATTGTTTTCATAGGTTTATAAAAACTAGTGGTATAAAAGAAAATTCAAGAATATTCAGGTTGTTGTGTGGATAGTTCAGGTATTCAAGTTCAAGTTTCCACCTGCGGAAAGTTCAGGTTATCACAGGCTAAAGACTGTACATCAGAAATGCCACGCATGTGGATCTACGTGCATTATCGAAATATTCGCTAATCGCCGGATTTTGCAATAAAGGTTGATGTGTTACTGATACTTATATTGACAATTTGACACTTTTAATATCGTTAGTTAAGTAAATTATTTGCAAAAATATAATTTTGCCACTTGGCTTAGTATTAATATACATCAGTGAGTTGCCAACTTTGTTACTAGTCTCCCCTTTAACAATATCCCTTTTAAAAATATGTCAGAACTGTGACCTTCCATGTCTGGATTTATTTGTTATTTATTAAATTTACATATCTGTTTCCTACAATGACTACTTTCAGAATTTCTCATAACTAGAAAAATATTTGTCTAATATTGTATGCCTTATTTAAGGTGTACCTTTATAAAATGTGCTGCGGCTTGCCGTATAGCTGAATGAAGCTTAGCTTGTCTGGTCCCAGGATCTGCTGGTAAGGCCGCAATCTGCTTACTTAGAATGTCAACACCTTCTGCCAATTTCCCTATGCGGCCCCGCATAGCATTTACATCTGATAGGTTGTATGTTGTCTCACCATCAAACAAACTCTGACACATCTGGAATTAAAATGATGAAGGGATTTAGTCTATATAACATGAAACTCTAGAACACACATAAAACTTCATTTGTGATATAACTATCTAAGACAACAAACACAAAAACATCTGTCTTGGACTTTGTTGTTACAATCACCTTAAATAGAAACTCTAATGATAAAAAATAATAATCAGCCTAACCCATGTCCAATCAAACAATCTAGGAAGTAGAAGTATATATTTTTGTGAAGTGATTAAAATATTTATCTAAGTTATGAATTATTTACTTTATACTCATATAAATATAAAGAAAATATCTTTACATTGAATTGGAATTGAAAATAGAGACTATTTTCAATTTTCAAATACATCACAAGAAGTTTTACAAACATAAAACATACATACAACTGTTATATCACTTATATATTTTTAATACATTTACCAAATTCTAAGGATACCAAGTAACTTAATATTTTTGTATGGACCATACAAATTTCTTGTTATGTATGAATACTATCGACAATACCGTTCATCCTGACCTAGGAATTAAAGGACGATATAGTTAAGTACTTTTGATATACAGCATGATTGGTGAGTGACTAACAATATTAAAGGAATGCGCTCCATATTCAATTCTCATCATATTTATGTAATAATATTGGAGCCATTGTTTTTGACCTAACATTTCAATAAATAACGCGCAGCGCTCGTTCGTCAGTACGCTCCTCGACCCCCTGAGCGCCTCCCGCCTTCACCTCGCCACCAGCCCTGCCATGTTCGCTAGGATGAACTTGCTTTGCACCATCTTATATTTATCTCCTGGTAATGTTAACACATTAGTAAATTAATACTTATTTTTAATTATACCTTAGTTTTTTATATATGATCCCTAAATATTACACCCATGAGTATTGAAAGTGACTCACCAATCACTCAGTATGCATGATGACTGCTGGTAACAATATTAAAGGACTGAACACGGCGTGGCTTGACTGAGAGGGAAGGCGTTTTAGATTGACAACCTCGTGTGTACAGCTATGATCAGGCGCTGCTGCGCACTGCCACAATTTTTTCATTTATTGGAAAATTTTGTTGAAAGCTATGTGCCTAATTTTATTACATACATATAATAACAGTTGACTACCAAGAGCTCTCCTTTAATATTGTCT
>JAOCPS010844050.1:0-10014 GCA_025505425.1 Graphium colonna
GACACGGTTAACCAAAAGATAAAGCAGCCAGTGTTCTTAGCACTATGCCGCGCGAAGTAGGATTATTTGATTATTGAAGTTTGATCAGTTCTTTTGCTTTGCAACAATTTTAATTGTCATTATTTAAAAAAAATTAACGATTAACGTTACGATCCATTTTTTACAATATGACGTTGACAATTTCCCAAAATCCTAAGACGTAGGCGATAATAGCAAATTTATATCAATTCCTTCAATAAAAAACAAAAACTAGTCGTTATTTTAAAAAAAATCACTGTGGAAATTGTTAGGTTAGTTAATAAAATTCCTTTTATTACAAATTTAACAATTTTTCGAGTATTTTTACCGACATCGCATGACCAATTGATGACACACACAAAATGATCCAAAATGTAAATCATCGTTTTAAAGAGGTTTCAGAATCAGAATTTGTTTTAAATCATATAGTTTATTAGGGAAGAGAACGTAAATTGGAGGCTATATGCACATATATTAAAAACATACATTCGTTACGTTTTTTATGTGTCTGTTTCGATTTCTTTGCAACTTAAGAACCTTATATGTATATACAGAATTATTTGGTGAGTGAACGAATAAATTAAAGGAGAGCATTTGGTACTCAATTGTAACTATGTTTATGTAATAAAGTAAGGGGCAGAGTTTTGGGCCAAATTTCAATATTTTTTTATTTATTTATTTGCTTTTATTATAACATAATTTTTTCATGTATGATCCTAACATATAACATTCGCAAATATTGAGATTGACTCATCAGTCAGCCTGTATACCGCACATACAAATTTTGTACAAAGAAATCGAATAGTTTCTTTTTTTATTTCACAAAAGCTGTAATATGTACTTCCTAGAATATGAAGTTGATTTTTAACAAAAATTAACAAAAAAGGTAAGTCTCAATTCGGATATTTATGTGTTTATGTATATTTGCCCATATCTCTACTATTTATGAACCGATTTTAAAATTCTATTTTCATTTAAACAAATATACTCCAAAATGGTCCCTTCAAAGTTACATAAAAATCGGTTAAGTACTGTGTGTTTTACATTTTAAACAGACATATCTCCACAACCAATTTTAAAAATATTTTTTTTATCTGTTAGTGTATACTTGCAAAATGGTGCCACAAAATTTTCATATAAATCGTATCAATTATTTGTTTTAAAATAAAAAAGGAGAAGATATATTTCGAAAGTACACATCAAAGTCGGTTTTATATATTATAATTTTTCGTGAAAATAAACTTGTACTGTATAAAGTTGTCGTACTAAAGGGTCAATCGCTAAATAAATGGCAAATATTGAGCTGTAAAATACTGCTGTTTCATAAAATAATCATATTTAATACTTACTGGTAACATTTAGAACAGTTTACTAAAACTTACTGCAAAATGTTTAAAGTTAATGTCTACTGTCAAGGTTTAATGCTTTTACTACTCAATTACTCATGTAATTTTTTTAAGATACAAAACTGATGTTACTTTAAGAGGCAAATGAAATTTGTGGCCAAATGCCACTTGCGTGGAAAGTGAATGAATATGCTAATTAACATATAAAAAAAACTACTGTTGAACTTACCGATAAATGTGAAATGCAATTCAGTTAGTATTTTTTGGAATAATAATTTTTTTTAAGTTGGGTTAGTTTTTAATTGGGTTACAGTCATTGCTATTATTTTAAGTAACTGTAAATGCAAGAACATGTCAAAGCTGACCATAATTCCGCATGTTACAAAAAAAATAATGTTACACCCAACCATTGTTTCTTTATGCTAATAGGTCATATCAAAATATATAGAAATATTATTTTGTGGCTTTGACGCTGGATACTTTGTAGTAGAATTTAATTAATCAACAAAAATATTATAATATAATAATGTTCAACACCTATCTAGGACATTAAGAAAGTAATCGATACTTGTTTACAATAGAAACGTTGTGTACAATCGTGAAGAATATAAGGTTATACATTTAAAACTAAGGAAGAGAAAAAAAAATATTAATACTTTTTTTAAAAAATGTATCAACCATATAGGAGCTATTGGTAACAACTTTGTTATAAATAAGAGTTTACGAATGTAATACATTTGACTTGATATTATATAAAATATTTAAATCATAAATTGTCTCGGGCATATTTAAAGTCGTCATAAAATAAAGCAGACATGACTTTTATGGGTGCCGGATGGTCATGTCTACCCTTCTCTTTTCCCTCCAAATTCTTAAACCCATCCTTTCCAATAAACTCATTTTCCAATTTCCCAGGATGACAACGCACTCGTGACTCTCCGGATTTGAGTGTATTTATAGGCATTAAAGAAATGTTGTGTTCAACATGGAAACATACTTGTTTTTGGACATGCATCTATATGATACCTGAACAGGGCACAGATTTTCCGGTAGTAAATAGTTTACAGTGCACAAAGGGCGCAGATAAACCTTTGAAGAGTGTAGGAAAATCCAGAAAACTACTTTTCTCTATTGAATTATATTATTATTCTCTCGTTTCTGTGTTGATTACTCTAATACCTTGTTTTAATATTAGAAAAAAAATTAAAACACGTACGTACGTAAGCAGTTTGAAATAACCCTTCCTCATAATTTAAAATTCATATTTAAACTTTTGTTACATTTTAACTATTGGTAATATAGATATAGTTGAGGTCGGAGAGAATTGACGAATCCATTTTGTTCAAAACCAACTGAAGCATCCACGTTCCACATGGAAAGGTTCATTACAATATGTATAATCCATGAGAAACGTTATACATATGTACAAGGTGTTAATTTGCCAATTGATCCATTTATTTCAGATATTTTTTATCATTTTAGTAATTTCTCGGAAATAATGCAAAAGGTTTTGCATGTACTTTTTTTATTTACCAGCATCGACTACGGAGGAGAAAATTATTAATTAGCAACTGGTGGTAGTTATATAGACAAATGTTTCGTATCTAATAAAAAAATTAGAAGAGGCCTCGGCATTTGAAAACAAAACAGTAAAGGAGAGTTCACCGCAGATTTTATTACGTGGTCAGGCGCAGCGATCATAAAGTAGATCCTTAAGAATAGCACTTGGATCAAGATCTTTGCCGCCTCATCTTGTGCAGAAGTTAAAAACAAAAAGATCGATAAGCCTTTTGCATGACGTGTCCCGCTTTTGGGGTCTTAAATAAAACACAGAAGTTATATGCTATAAAAAACCACGAAATCGGTAAATTTTTACTCTATAAAACCACGAAATCGTTGATAATCTACAGAAATATTGTAAATGTAAATGATCTACTTTATCAGCTCAATTAAGGTAGTGTAATCAGCTCAAGTAAGTAGCGAAGAGCGTTTGTAGACGGTACCTTAATTAAATAAACTTAACTAATTAAGATTCACGATAAGAAAAAACAGTTGTCCTATTATCTTATTCCAAACAATTACCGTATTGCCAAAACGTTAGAAGAATATTATGCGTGAGTGAAAACATTTATTATGTTGTTTTAAAATTTGTTCTAATAGGTTGAAAATCATAGTTTACAGAAAATAAATTCCTTTTCATAATGGGACAGATTTAAGTAGATAAAATTATTTTATCAAATACAGACAAATAATTATTTATGTATATGTATGTTGTTGATGTATAATACATATGTATGTTCAGGAGAAAATGGATCTGAATATGTTAGCATATAATGCAGCAAGTCAGAAATACTTTGCTGGATATGTATCGTACAATTTTATGTTTTGTTCGTATAAATCATATTTACAAAAAATATTTTCTATGGATTAATCGATATAATTATTTTATAGCTAATTTAAATAATATGTTTATAATATTTATGTAATAATGTGTGTGGTTGAGTAAACTAATGTTATCTTAATATTTTAATAGACATTTTGTAACCCCATATTGTATGAATATATAAATTATCGGCAAAAAGATAAGATATGAAAATAGAGAATGATCTGTTTTTATCAATCCATCAGGAAAAAAAATACCATCAGACTGTTACCTCAAATAGGTGATTTTATGAATTTCGAGAGAAATATAAGATTTTTTCTCAACTTTTTCTTTATTGATGTAGAAATTTTACTTTTTTTATAATAGTTTTAACAAAAAATTCACATTGCTCCTCGCATCAATGTCCTTAATGCCTTTTTTCAAATTTAACCCAAGCAGTAATAATTACAGCAGTTTGTTATTTCCCACTTTAACTGTTTGAACTTTTTTGTGCTGCCTTGATTCAAAATTATATTTTTCGCTCAACTTTTTAGTGAAGGTTTTGTTACAATTTCTTTATAAAACATCTTTTATATTATAAACGATGTTTTTTTTTAAACTTTATAACATTCTGTTTCATATACAGACATTTATTCTGCTACAAAACGCCTTTGTTATCCTTTTTATATTTTTTCCCATTTACTCGTATTTTAACTCAAACTTTTTATCTAGTCCCGTCTTCTAATAAGCTTAAATGATTTTGTTATATAGTTTACTTAGTTAAATTAATATTAAAGAAACAGGCTGATTGGTGAGTCACCAATGATATTGAAGAAAAGCACTCGGTTATTTATTTTCATTATATTAATCTAATTAAATTAGTACCGCCACACGTCATTCATTTATTTTCAATAAAATTTTTACTAAATTAATGAAGTGTGGCGATATGTGTGGAGATTTCCTACACTGCGCCGCAGGTCATCGACCTTCCCGCCGCTCCAGCCACACAATCCCTACATATAACTTTAATATTGACTTTAATATTAAAAAATACCAAAATAGCAAAATAGCTATTTACCAGTCACCCGGTATACAGAACATTGGAAAAATTTCGATAAACAAAATATGTCGTGTATGTTTATTTAAATTAAACAACTTTACGGATTTGATCGCGGTTTATTTTTAAATTTTATCACCCGACGTTTCGAACCCTTTACAGCGTTCATGGTCACGGGTAGGTTTGGTTTAAAAATGTCTAATATTCGCGTAAGTCTCAGAAACAAAAATGGAAATGTTTTTCGAAATATAGCCAAAATCAGTGACTTTGTGATGACTGAGCAAGGGATGATGTGAACTTTACCCTTGTGTCAGATGCCTTAAATCCCATTGTGGATTTGAACGGACGATGACACATTGGGTAAATTAAAGTCAATGACAACAATTCAATCAAAACACACTACGGTTCTTTCAATTTTACAAAAGTAAGTACATAAACCACCATTACTGCCACATTACTACCTTAGATTGTCAAACTAGCTCAAAATCGAGTACATATTGATACAACGCTGTCTGACCCATAAGAATTCTTCATTTCCTTTTACATCGTTTTAAATGTCACTAGAATATATAGGTCGTATCCTAGTTTACAAAGCTTTCGCTGACTTGGCCGCGATTTACTATTAAAGGGTAAGCGTTTCCCATTTGTTCCAGATTTATGATTCGTTAAACTGGATTTTGGCCAAATGCCGTTTGCTTCTTCCCCATACATTACATCGTACTGAAATATATTACACTTTAGTACAGCAATAATCAGGATACCAGATCAGACATTGAACTATGATATTAAATTAGGGCCATTCTCTTTGCCCTCGAGGCGTAGGATGTGTGAAAGAAGCCGTCGGCCGTGGAGACCCACATCGAGCTTCGACTTGTGTTCCTAACTAGGGGATAGTGGATGGATGAGGAAGGGTTAAGATCATATTAGAATTGGTAATGAAAGGAGCGGGAAAGATAAGTTAAATATTAGCCATCTGTTTGCTGGCCGCCTTAAAGCCATGCATACTATAGTAACACGCCTTTATTAGCTTCACCTGTATGTATGTCATGAAGAGAACGTGGGGTTCCATGCAGGGGTCAGCCCACATTGCCCTAGATCGCGTGAAATGAAAAAGAATCACTATTGGTCACGATCCTCAGTAATGAGGTAATCATTAAAAAGTATGCGTGTATCTAACTGAATCTTTAAACGCAGTTTTCACTAACTACGAGACGTCTAATTGAAATTTGTCTACGTATTTGGGACCTTTGGCAACACACTGCTAACACGGAAAAAAACCGAGAAAAAAACTAAGAGTCTGTAGAAGAAAGCGTGTTTTTATAGTTTTTGAAACTTTAATTTGTTGTTTTAGGCTCGATTTTTGTGTAGAGCTCTGCTCACCCACGGACGTACCACCACTAGCCTATGTTCAAAGAAAGCTGTGAAAAAGATGTTTTGTTCTGCCACCTTGCATAATAAGGATTTTTACAAATTTCTTTACAATTTATAACTGAAGTGATTTTTTTTTATGGAAAGGAAGACAAACGAGCAGTCGGTTCACCTGATGGTAAGCGATCCTGTCGCCCATAGACACTCCCAACTTTCGAGGAGAGGTGCGAGTGCGTTGTCAACCTAGGATTGGGTCGGGATTAGAGATTTCGAGGGGATAGGAGTGGGAAAAGAAAAGGACAGACATGGCCTTCCGGCATACCCAAAAGTCATGCATACTTTATTTTATGCCGACTTTATAAAGGGCGGTGGTACTTCCGGCCGTAGAAGTGCAGCAAAAGCTGTGAAAAGATGTAATGCTCTACCACCTAAAAATTAACCAAATTCAAAATATAGTTGAAAAAAATGCACTTTCACCGATCCGAAACATATTGGAGATAGATTATTCGATCGTTAATTATTTTTTAACTTTTATCAAAACGTACAACATTGTAATTATCTCTTGTTTTACTTTTAATTAACAGGTCACAGTGTACTGATTGTTTCGATTATAAAATGTTGCGAAAAGGTCAAATACGTAGTGAGCATAAACCGATAATTATTACTAGGGAGTGTTTTTAATTTCATAAGTTACCTGAATTTACTAAACTGCATTACAAACTCGACCTTATTAATAGGTGAATTGAGAGGAAAATAAAATATAGACAGGGTTTAAAGAGTTGTTAACTATTGAGATGTTTTAATTATTAAAATACCTTCAATAGTTTTTGAGATGTTTTTAAACAACAAAACAGCGACAATAAATTAATCTACACTTCCAATAAACATGATACTAAATGTTAATTAAGAAAAAAGACTATGTTACCTGTGTCTATGGGTGACGGGATCGCTTATCATCAGGTAAACCGTCGGCTCATTTGTCTCCCTTTCCATAAAAAGTATAAGTATACAATTTTGTGTTAAAATGTTATCTACAACTGCTCAAATTTTATTAACATAACTTTGTTATTGCGGCTAAAATATACATAATACTAAATGGTTATTCGGAAAAAAGACTATATGTTACGTGTGTCTATGGGTGACGGAATCGCTTACCATCAGTTGAACTGTCGGCTCGTTTGTCTCCCTTTCCATAAAAAGTATAAGTATACAATTTTGTGTTAAAATGTTATCTACAACTGCTCGAATTTTATTTACATAACTTGGTTATTGCGGCTCAAATATACATAATACTAAATGGTTATTCGGAAAAAAGACTATATGTTACGTGTGTCTATGGGTGACGGGATCGCTTACCATCAGGTGAACCGTCGGCTCGTTTGTCTCCCTTTCCATAAAAAGTATAAGTATACAATTTTGTGTTAAAACGTTATCTACAACTTTACTGGTCAAATTTTATTAACATAACTTGGTTATTGCATCTAAAATATAGTTTGCTAAATAAAATTGCGGTATAAATTTTTTCATAAAGGTTCGTCTGGAGTAGAAACGTTTCATTTTAGGACAACTCAGTGTAACTTTAGGCATATTCGATAATCAGTCAAGAGAAATATTTTCGAAGTTATTTTGATTGCGTTAAAAATTACAAATACATTCTCGTAGTAAATATGATAGACTTTGATAAATTGATATTTAACGATATGTTGCTATGGTTTTATGTATTATAATTTCATTGTGATATCAGCATAGCAGTGTACACGTCTGTATATGTAAAGTGTCGTCTTGACAATAAATTATTACTCAAAATGTACTCAGTTATATAAATGAAACTGCCGTCTTTATTTTTTTGAATATTTTTTTATGGAGACGGAAGAATTGATGATTTGAGATGAATCTGGTGAACAATGTTGAGAGAGTCAATAATGTTCGTCAATCTCTTGTCCTGACGAAAGACAATTTGTAATGTGTTTAAACTTATCTCGTTTTTAAATAAATATAATTGTCATATGTTGTCTTCTTGTAAATGATCGGGAGTTGCGGATATTGGATAGAATAGGTTTATTGGATAGGATTGGGTCGGGTTAAGGATTTGGAGGGGATAGGAATAGGAAAAAAAGGGTAGACTTGGCCATCCAGCATCTAGAAAGTCATGCACACTTTATTTTATGCCGACTTTATAAGAGGCGGTGGTACTTCCCCGGGCGAGCATGGCCGTAGTGCAGCAAAAGCTATGAAATGGTGTTATGCTTTACCACCTATTGAATTATTGTATTACTTTCATATACTGTTGTTAAGAACTAAAAACTATTGTTGACATACAGACACAATTTTATTTAAATGTATTGATACTTTTCATAATATGTAACGCTAAGCTACCTTAGGGTCCATGATAAACTGGTGTACGGTGGTTCAGTTTATCAAATAGTTTTTTTTTATAAATTAGAGAAAATTCTTCCTTGCCTGTACTATCGATGCATAGCACAACATGTGAATTAATTCATAAATATAATTCCAATATCTTAACTGATAATCGACATTATTTACTCTTACGCCGCCATTTTCCCAAACAAATTATGTCACTGATACTGGTTTAGAGTATGAGCATTTGTCATTATTTATGGAATCAGCTGATAGTATATTAGCACGTTTGTGTCACAAACGATTTCTAGTAAACGCCGATCGTTATCTATAACCAAATGGTTTATTGGGTTTTCGTGACTCAAGATACGAATGACGCAAGGTGGGCAGATATTTTTTTTATCGATTCGGTAAAAGCGAATGCGTCATCGCATTGACTGTTTTAGGCATTTTGTAAACAGATAGATGATTTTGAGAGAAAATTTTCAAGCCGCTTTAAGCAATAAGGTTTTGAATTTAGATTTTTATATGAAGGATCTTAAGCGTAATCATTCCAGTAAAAAATATGTTAACTAGTTTATGAAAAAGGAAAATCTTTTATATTTACCGAATCTACCATTTATTTCCATGATCAAGGTCATTATTATTATTGTAGTTTTGTCTTCTTTTCTAGATAAAACAGTTTTTATGAAGCTCTAAGCATAATACATGTGAAAAGTTACATTATGATCTAAGAATCTATCGCAATGTTGGCCTAAACTAAACAAAGAAATACACCTAGACACTAACCGACTTCAAAAAAAAGAACGAGATTATTTATAGTCTAGGGGTGGTTTAGAGGTGGTAGAGCATAACATCTTTTCACCCCTTATAAAGTTGGCAGAAATAAATTATGCATGACTTTTGCGGATCCCGGATAGCCATGTCTACCCTGTTCTTTTCCCACTCCTTCCCCTTCCAAATCCATTATCCCGTCTTATCCTATCCAATAAACCTATTCTATCCAATTCCCTTGGTTGACAACGCACTCGCGACTCATTGAATGTTGCGTGTGTCTATGGGCGACGGTGTCGCTTACCATCAGGTGAACTGTCTGCTTGTTTGTTTTCCTTTCCATAAAAAAAATGGTTGTAAATTTTTATATATCTTTACCGGTTTTTTTATCAAATACAAACCGATTTTCAAAATACATCTTTTATTTGAGAGGTTATAACATCTAAGCCGTTTGAAGTCGGCTGTCCAGATTTACTCTGTTTTTTCACAATAGACATACATATGTATACAGGCTTTTATGAAGTTGACAGAAATGCGACAATTTATGACGAAGTCAAGTCAATCTCGTGTTAAATGCAAGTAAAACAAAATGTATTCAATTTATTCTACGAAATGAAAACAAAAGGACCTAAGTCTCACCTCACGTTAAATGATGTATCCCTTAATACTTCACATTCCACGGTGTTTTTAGGAATTTCACTAGATTCTGATCTTCAATGGAATCCCCATAT
>JAOCPS010844061.1:0-19020 GCA_025505425.1 Graphium colonna
CAGTTTTTGCTGCAACTCTGCGTCTGCGCTCGTCCGGGAAAGTTCAACCACCCTTTATAAAGTAGGCATAAAGTAATGTATGACTTTGAAGATGCCGGATGGCTTAGTCTACTCTTTTCTCTTCCTACTCCTTTCCTCTCCAAATTTTTAATGTTGACCTCATCCTATTCAATAAATCTATTATTTCCAATTTCCTTGGTTGACAACACATTTGTAACTCTCTAGATGTTGCGTGTATATATGGGCGATGGGATCGCTTACCATTAGGTGAACCGTCTACATGTTTTCAGTTTACATGCAGTGTAGGGCAAAATATCGTGCTAAAAAGCTGTTGTCCGACCTGGATGCAATTTTCTAACTTAAAGCTGATTTTAGAAAGAAGACACCATGTAAAGTTACTTAAAATATTTATGAACACTGGGCCAATCCCAATTATTTATCATAAAATGGTTATTATTTAATTTATATTTATAACTTTGACATATATTAGATAACCTAATACATATACTCCAGAAAAAAGTCCAAAAACCAATCAAACCGAACGAAAATACTATATCAGGATAAACAGAACGATTACTCAACGAGAGAAAATAACTTATAAATAAAAGTAAAAACAGACAAATACGCCAACAGATATCTGAACTGAGCCAAAAATAAATGAACACATGAAGAATGACAGGAAAACAAAACGGCCAAAAACTACTAGAAAATATATTGAAAAAACTGGAAAGATAAAGATGCTATTAAGGAACTAGAGTAAAAGAAAATATGGATGCTAAATATAAAAATCAAGGGTGGATCCTCTACAAGCAAAAGACAAGAGATACTCAAATTCGCCACAAATTATTATAGAACGCTCTGTAAAAGCCAAAATATAACAAAAGTAGAAAGAGAAAAATATGTTATGATAGACTCAGAACCAGTACCAGTAATATTACAAGAAGAAATAACAAGAGCTATTAAGACACAAAAAGTAGACAAAGCACCAGGATCAGATCAATTATCTAATGCCTTTAAAATATGCAATACCGGTTACTACTATCTTGACAGAACTATTTAATGCCACCTTAAAAACTGAAATAATCCCTAAAGATTGGACAAGATCAACTATAGTTCTAATACACAAAAAAGGAGATAAGTAATTACAGACTGAAAAGATTAATATCTATAAGATATTTTCAAAAGTAATTCTATCACGAATTACTGTCACACTAGACGAAAACCAACATAATCCAGGCAGATAGACCAGATTCAAGTCGTGAAACCGGTGCTTCATTTTTGAAGCATCTGTTTCACTACATGATCATCACAATACAACAAATCTTACTACCTAGGGTTTGTGGATTCCAATAAAGCATTCGATTCCATAGAACACGATAGCATCTGAAGGGCGTAGAAAGTCAGGGAGTAGAGTTGAAATACATTGCTATACATTGTTAAATTAGGAAGAATAGGAGAAGAATTCTTTATCGAAAGAGGTGTCCAACAGAGCGATCCTATTACACCGAAACTATTAAGTCCAGTCTTGGGAATGATCTTTAGAAACCTACATTGGGAAATAAATGGAATTGACATTAACGGAGATAAACTTAGCTAATTACGTTTCGCCGATGACATTATTCTGTTCTCTTAAAAAATCAAACGACTTACAGAACATGCTACTAACTATTAGATGAAATAGGCGCTTTCAGGAAAGGCAGGCCTATTAAGGAATACACTGAAAACTAAGGCAATGACAAATGCAGCTAAAGTAGACATCAAAATTTAAAACAAACATAAAAATAGAGTATATCGACGAGTACATATATTTGGGCCAACTAATATAATATATAAGTATAATATATAACTAATATCTACAGAAGATACGATGAAAAAAGAAATAGAAAGGAGGATAGCTACAACTGAAAACAACAGTTTTGGTAATTTATTAAATTACCTCTTTTCTGTGATAGATATATTTTTATTCCTATCGTACGGATGTCAAACATGGATATTGATGGAGCAGCAACTAAAAAAAATCAAATATGCCTAAGTGGAATGGAAAGAAGCGTAAGAAAAAAAGGAGATAAATAAAACCTTGGGAAGATGACATTAAAGCATAGTAAAGGACAAATTAAAATGAAAAGGTTTAGAGAATGCCTTTGTCGAAAAGACGAGCTAAAAGGAAAAAAAATCAATACGTTAACTTGAATTGTTAAATGGATTAGGTTAAAAAAATTAATTAATTAGAGTTACATTAGTACGCATCAAGTACATCAATAAAAACTTATTTTATTTTATTATAAGTTTGACGTTATTAACATATATACAAAGACTTTAATTTTTATTGCCTGACCTGCTACTTTTATACTTGCAAGTATAATTTGTATATAAGCAAAAAACTAAATACATTGGAAGATTTCTCTCAATATATATTTAACTGTAAAATTCTAATCTATTATTAACATATTATATTTGTTAGACATTTATGAAATTTATAATGAGTTAAGTATATTTTGTTTTGTTTTGCGTTTGAAAATAATAATATTAATAACACCCGATAAACAACGAGAAGTTTTAGATGATAATAATATTTGTGCAATCATCTATAAACATATTTCTATAAAAAACCGTATAACAATAATAATTGTTTTTAAAAGCTATATTGTTTTATTAATTAAAATTACTTTAAAATGAATTTAAAAAATCGTAACACAGCAAGAAATGTAAGGAGATAAATTTTCGTAAGCCCAATAAGAAATAATTTTGTACAGAAGAAACCCATATATTATAATAAAATTAATACTTTTTGTTAGTCAATGTTTTTCAATGGTTAATGTTTTTCAACGTTACGTAAAAGTTAAAGGGACAAATGATTTGATTTGAAACATAAAGGCGTTGATGTCGAATATATGGAATAACAGTTCATGATATTCGTAACATTCAAGTTAACTAAATTGTATATTATTTTGAATCCGGTCTATTAAAACAAATGTGAGTTACAGACTTTACTAAAGTGTTTCATAATTATTGTTTATTAATTATCTGACCAAAAGGTTTCAAAGTTAAATAGGCTAAAAAAGAAAGGATTAGTGTTTACTTATAAAATTATATGAACCTATTTTGTCAGTTATTACACAGTACAAAAATGTATTCATTTAATTTTAATCAAACCATTGCCCGCCTAAAAAGTATGTACTTTTCGTGAAAACATATCACAGAAAATATAAACATTCACCGCGATTGTTTATTTTATAAGAAAATTCAACAGCTACAAACAGGAAAACGTTAATCCCTAAATAAATAAATCAAAGTTTTTTGTTATATTTTCGAGTTAGAAAAAATTTATAATAAAGTGTTGCGGCCGTTATCAGTTGGTATGCGCGAAGTCATCAAACCCCCTTCGCCCTCCGTCTCACTCCGGCCCCGCTCTGTTAGCTCGAAGGAGCATTAATCAAAATCAAAAAAAAAAAGATCTCAGAGATCCTTCTTAAAAGTTATTCACTTCAAACCGTATAAATTTCCAATGGATAGCATTTACACAACTGCTGAAGTTCTGACTGTCAGAAAATTATATATATTACAAACTATACTAAAATTACATAATTCAATAAAATTTGATTCTAAGATACATAAAAAAGGAGAAGAAATATAGTAAATGCTATAAGAGTGAATTCTACTTTTGCTGCTAGACAATATCCTTCTTTATCTTCTTATTTATACAATTTAATAAAAAAAGAAATTAATATTTGCCCCCTTAAGTTTTCAAAATGCAAAAAGACTGTAACTGACTGGTTGATGACTAAAACTTATGATGAGACTAAAGCATTGATTCAAACAATAACACCGATATAAATTTGCGCACGTCTTATTACACTCACAAACACATATGTACAAAAACACACATATAAAGACTCAATCGTCTACTCACATACATGCAAAAGCATACACACTCTCAAACACATTAAATAATACAAACTGTGATTTTTTTGTTTATTTACACAGTAAATTTTTCGTATAATTAATGTAGCTTGTACAGGTACCCCTTTTTATAATGTTGAATGGAAGAGCGGGATTTCCTAGCACAGGTCTTGAAACTTAAATGGAAGTCCCAAACACGTGTTCCATTTTGGTACTGATTTGTAAAGGTAATAGATAATTTTTATTTTTTTTTTATTATATGATGACCCTTATAACGTACTGCAAGTGACTTGCTGAGTTACTTAACATCCAGTATAAAGGTTTTTTTTTCGTTGTTTTTATGATTTGAAACCTAATTCATAGATAAAAATATAAGGTGTTTCAAGGGAAATTTAAAGTTGTTAAGGAAATTCTTGAAGATAAAAATGCAATTACTTTGTAAGGTAAATAAGCCAATTAAACAACAGTTAACTGCAAATAATTATATTTATTTGTAAAGAAATTAACATGTCTCTTAAGCCTTTATTGTACACTCTTCATATTTTAGTTTAATACAGCTGCAACGATTTTTTTTTCTTCTTTTTTATACATAAAGCTATCTTGAGATTTATCTCATTAAATAATATTTCTATAAACAATTATTGCATGTGTCATCTTTTGGCTCTTTTTATTTTATATTTGTTTTATCTTTTACAATATCAATATGGTCCTTCCGATTCTGAAGAAGTGTAGGTAACCGTCTCAACCGAGATCCGAGGTTTGAATCCATCTTCATCTGCCTCGTACTCTACAATCTGTAACAAATTAAATAAATTCAATATTTTGCAAAAATATTTAAGTATTTAAACATGATATATTATTCGAAACATACAACGTACAAATAATTCATGAGTTGTGTACTCATGAATTTCTTTTACGAGTTCTCGAAACAGTGCAATTTTTAAAAGCAATAATGTATATACACTATTTTCTCAATCTAAAAAAAAATATTCCGTCCGCTCATAGCCATCACAAAGACGACAAAGACATGTTATGCAAATTAATATTAATTTCATTATTAAATTGCACCTGTTTGGTCCCATCTGGAAGGAGAACAAAGTATGCCCCCTCGGCCCTATCCAGCTGCCGGCTCTCCGTATGTCCAAAGTCACTTCCAGTATAGTCGTCGCTCACTTTGTAAGCAAACTCGTAGTCAGCAGGCTTCTGTTAAAAGAATAAAAAGACAGTTTAAAACAATATATTCATGGTAAAGACGTAGTAAAGTTAAAGAAAATAGACGCTTTAGTTTCATTTGGTAAATGAAGCAATACTTGTAGATCAACTTCAACATATTATTTAGACTACAGCTTATACATAAAGATGCCTTAAAAAAGCCTATTTCTACCTTACAAGACTAAACGGTTCGATCGCAAAGTGTTGGGAATGTAAAAGAAGTGGAAACGAGGGTGAGGAATGACGGTCTGGTTGAAAGTTTACACAAAGATAAGAAAGAGGATTAAACTGATACCTGGCTAAGGATTTCCAGAGCGTTCCTCGCATATTCAAAGCTTTGGCCACCGAAGGAGCCTTCAGGAGCCCCGTATTCCTGTGAGAGTACTGAGGTCCGATAAGGTGGTGTTTCGTATTTCAGGGATGAGGACCTGAAAGATTTAATAGTATTGTGATTTCAAAACTATCATCATTGATTTTAATAATTTAATTAATCGTTCGGTTTTAGCTTATGTAATGCGTACGAACGGTTATACAATTCTATAAGATCGTTTAATTACCAATATTCCGCGGAACATTGCTAATTATCCGTCTTATAGAATTGTATACAATGGACTTCCGCAAAGTAATGCCTGATTCTATTAATTATGTACAAACGGTTGCTAAGAGTGAATCTTTGAAAAGTATTTTGCCTGGGCACATGCCCATCTTTTATTGTCTTATAAAGTTTTACAAATAAAAAATATATTTGCATGCTCACCTTGCTGAAGGATATGACGATACAAATGCATTGGTGTCAGAATTCGTCGAACTAGCTGATCCACTAAACCTAGATGCAATAATCCTTGCTGATGGCGTACTGTATTTAGATGTAAGTGAATGGGCAGGTGTCCCGTAAAACTGGGTAGGGTTCCCCAAGTTCTGTAATTGCGTATTTTGTAGTCTAGACGAGAACCCATTTGAACGACCTAAAGAGAATTGCAGATGAGAGTTTGAGGGTGTTCCATATTCTTGAGAAATAGATTTTGTACGGGTTTGAGTACTACCAAAAGTTGGAACACCATATTTCTGGACTGGCGAAGGATGTGCTGTATATTGATTTGATGAACGGAACTGTGGGGTACCGTACTGCAAAGATGGTGAAGATCTTTGAGAAAGTGGACTATACAAACCAGATAGAGAATTTCTAGACGATGGAGCCCCATTTCTTTGGGATACACCCGACTCTAAGGCTGGAAAACTATGATTTAAATCTGAGTTCAGTAACTTGTCTTGTGAGGAACGGGCGATGGGTGTACCATACTCCTGAGATATCCCGTTCCTAAATATTGATTCACCACGTGTAGGTAACCCATATTCCTGAGATAGACTTGTGCGAGAATCGGGTGGCCCGTATTCTTGAGATATACCCCTGGTACTTGGGTCAGGGTACTGGTTAGGCAAGGCGTTAAAAGATTTTGATGTCCGAGCCGAAGGAACGGTAAGGTCTGGTGGAAAATAATGCTGATGTGAAATTTGGTCTTGACTCAATTGGACTGCTGCCAAGTAACTATCCCTGAAAGATAATTGTATTGCTAAAATATTCTGATAAATGAAATATACTACTTAAAAATTTGCGGATGTAATATACCAGGTCACTCAGAAAGTATTTTGAGAAAAAGTTTTTATGTATGTGAGACTGGCCAGTTATAATTTATTCAAAAAATATGATTACTGATAAATAAAAATGTGTACGTTCCAAATTCAAAACTTCCCTCAAATTTTTTGCGAGCTAATTAAAATTATCGTGTCTCATTGAAAAATGGATTTGCGTCGAGAACATTTTCGCGCTATGAGTTTTTACGATTTTAAGTGTCGCCTGAAACCGGACGAATTATACGATAGACATCAAATGGCTTTCACGGATAAAAGCCCTTCTAAGGCAACTACAAAAGTAAAGCGATCTAGAAGCGAGAGGAAGATTTTGATCACGAACTTTTTCAATTTGACTGGCTACTTAAGTTTTCTCTGTTGTGAGCAACAAGCGACCAAACACCGCGAGATACTGCTCCACCAGGAAAATGCGCACGCCCACACCGCAATCAAAACGAGGGACTTCCTAGACGGCACACAGGTCAGACTCCTGGGTCACCCTCCTTACAGCCCTGACCTAGCACCGTGTGACTCCTTATTCCCAAAAAATAATTTTCTTTGCCGGATGATGTGCTCCCAGCATTTCTACCTGGCTGTAAACGAGATGTCTGCGGCGGACTGGAAAAAATGTTTCTAAAACTGGTTCAGACGCATAAAACGTTATACAGAGGCTGGTGGAGAGTACTTTGAAAAGATGTAATAAAAATATTAATAAAATTTACCTACAGAACATTTTTTTAGTGTCGTAAAACTTTCTGAGTGTCCCACGTATCATTGTTACATGCTGCATATAAATTCATGAAGATTTTATGAATGTGACATGTGACTGCTGATCATTAACAAAGTGTTTAAATAGAAAGATCAGTTAATATTTCCCACTGCAGGTAGTTATTTAAAAAATGTTATGTTAAAAGGCATAATATCTTATAAAGCAGAAATAGTTTTAAGGGTTAATTAGAACATTGAACCGCATCTTACCCGACAGGTGGCTCCGCTAGTGCGAACGATAGCATACAAAGCAGAAAAATCATCTGCCAAAAATAAAAATTTAAAGTCAAAGTTGTTATTTTTACATAAATTATATATGTGTGCAAAAACACGTTTTAAAAAATACTTTCTGGATTAACATATTTTGGAGAAATATTTCTTTTAGCCGAGATTAGTTCATAAAAGACGAATATAATAAATGTAAGTTCTAAGAAATTTCTGTTATTAGATTTCCGTATTTAGTAGTTATCGACTACTCGTATCAAAATCAATTTACGCGAGCTGCAGGGAAATACATCTTCTTTAATGGAACTAAAAAGAGTAATTCAAATAAATGATACTTACTCTCGAGATCTAAGTTTAACTGATTCGCTTCACTAAGAAACTTTGAATGAACTAACGAACATATATTGCAGTATATATATTGCTGTTCTGATCTAGTTAAAAATGAGCTTTATGGTAAAACGTACTCAATGCCAATGGGTTAGGGCTTTCTGCTATAAAGTTGAATGCACAACAAATGATGTCAAGAAGTTCTATTGTTGATAGAGCCTTCGCATCATCATGACAATATACTCACATCTACCTTATTATCGTTTAGGCGATAGTTTTGTTCTGATTTTAACTTCCAAAAATTTTTGAGCTTAAAACTTGTTCGCTTTAAGACTTGAACTGAACTCTCTGCTTTCAAACTCACGTGGAGTAAATAAAGTCATGTTTTATAGAATACAAATAAACTACACTTTATAATGTAGAAATTTAAAGAAAGTGAAAAGTCGTTACAGATTTTTTGATTTTGACTCTTCTTATATACTCAGAACGCTTTTAGATTCAAAACAATATTTTTTTTATTTGTAGAAATCTTAGTGTCCTTTATTAATAATCTCATAAGACGAATTTTAAATATATAAATAATAATTATTATTACAGCCTTTCTTAGTTTTTGTTTTGTATTTTAGTCTATAAGTATTTTTTATGATACATCGACTGAAAACAATTTTTTATTAGCATAGAAACAAATAATTGTTCGTAATTTTGTAAAGTTTTCAAAGATGTTAAAGTTATCTTGGGTCTTTAGTTTTCTCTTGTTTGTATATTCTAGGGCTTGAATAATCTTTATTATTTCAAGCCTATCATATAATACTACTATGTTCGTCTACTAAAATTTTATATTTAGTCCATTTTCATTTTTATAGTATGTTAACTGTAAAGTGATGATTATTACTATTAAAATAAACAAAAATTTTCTAGAAACCATCCAAATTTATTCCAAGTTATCATTTGATGCTGTTTGTATATACATAAATACTTTTTTCATAAACTTTCAATGCCTAAATATTGATTTTTAATGGAAATTTCAACTTCATATTGCCTTAAAACGGCTTTTGCTAATATGCTGGATCAACTTCTGACCTCAAAAAATCAAAATCTATTTGTTTACTTGGAAAAATCCAATATTTTATTAATTTTAGCAGCAATTATTTGTTATATATCAGCCAATACAGATTGAATGCAGGTATCCACCTTTTTTTAAATGGTTTAAAGCCTAATAAGAGCCGCAGGATGCCCTACGTATATTCTGGCACGATACTATCAGATCAGTTCAGATTATTACACAATTATTGTAAAAGAGATGCCGTAATCTAATTTCTGATTGACCTGAATAATTAAATTCAGAGAGTTATCGCAAAGAGCCTATATCTCCAGGGGTCTAAGAAAGATAGGAATTCCACAAGAATCTATTCTTGAACCTATTCTTCTTCCTTGAAATCACGAATTTGTTAATTGCGAAGAATAAAATTTTGAACAATAAAAAATCAAAATGTATCAAATTACTCTTACTGTAGGAAATCAGCTTTATAACACAGAAAGCGTTTCGCTTAATTGACTTATTTTAACACCACAGTATTCCTTGACATTACTTCCGATGCCAAACTATAATGAGCCCTCCCCCCTTTTTATTATTAATGATCGGGCAACTTAGGTCAGCAGCAGCAGTAGTGTTATTTAAAAAATTTCAGATATATAGTTAACAGATGTAGAAACGACACGTTTAATATAATTTAGGTGGTTTCTTAATTTTTTGTAAAATTAAAATAATACGCATGGCATTCTTTCTTAATATCAGAAAGGATATTTGTCCCTAAAAAGAATCCATATATGCACAGATAAAAGTAAGATAGAATTTATATGAAAATGAACTAACGCCTATGTTTGAATTATTGTTCTCGTTAATGAATAAATCATAGGATTTACCTTATTTAGATATCTTTGAATGGTATTAATTTTATGTGTTTTCAATAAATAATAATACACTGTTAGTTTAACAACTTTAGCTAAGTCTGTGCTAAGTGACAATACTACCTTCTGAGCAATGGTTAGTTGAGAAATCAGTGGATAATAAGGCCACTGACCACTCCTCTCTGCATTGGGACCAGAAGCAGCTAATCACTTAGTGCATGAATTACTGGGATTAACAGTTTCCAAAAAAGTCTACCAGAATAACTTAGTAAGTCACAGCGTAAAACAAGTTCTGAACGAGACAAGAGAATTTAGTTCTAGCTCCTCCATTGCTTTCATATTTTATTTTTACGAGATTTTTTGTTTATAACGTGTTTTATTTTGGAAATAAAATACTACATGCAGAATATAAAGTTGTTTTTAACAAGAAAAAATTACGTTGTATAACGAAGAGAAAATGATGATCGAAGCTGTAAGAGAAAGTGTAATAAAAGAATACAATGACCCCAGTTTCTTGGCGGTTCTGCACTAGGTCCAGTTATTAAAGTATTGGTAGTTTGAGAAAACGCTTACTGTTCGAATTTATTACACGCAGAGCTTTGTTTATGTCCAGAAGCACTACAAAGAGCTAAGCAGATACATAACTAAAAGGTGATCACATCTGTCTTCGAAAGCCGTGAAACAAGATGGCTTTTGTTTTTTTTATAACGTTGTACTACTTGGCCTCAATTTGACCTTGGCCTTAATTGTCAATGAATATTGAGAACTCGGTTACTTTTTTTGGGACGAAGATAAACGAGCAAACGGTTCACTTGATATTAAGCGATCCTGTTGCCCATGACACGCGAGTCACGAGTGCGTTGTCCAACTAGGAAATTGGATATAATAGGTTTATTGGAAAGGATGGATCGGGATTAAGGATTTGGAGGGAAAAGAAGTGCGAAAAGGGATGGGCGAACATGGCCATCCGGCATCCTCAAAAATCAAGCATGACGTTTATATCGACTTTCGAGCGGCGATACTTTTATTCTTCTACTCATTTTTAATTTTGGGGTTTCCCAAAATAAAAATTAAGGTTTGTGCTATGAATCTAAGAGATAAATCCATAATGACTAATAAATTCTCCATAAAATTTACATAAGAATATAGAAATAACTGAAAGACTAAGAAATTCACTAAAGAAAGAAGCATGTATGTCAATGGGGAGTAAAATATGTCCGAAGAATTGGTAGTCTATTGCAAACTTTGGAAGTAGGATATTGGGAAAGAGGTAAAACGTCAGGTATTGAAATGGAAATAAATAGGGGGAGAAAAAGGTACACAGCAAAAGCAGTTCTTATTCCGTATATAGTAGAATGGCTACATCAATTGATTTACTGGCCAATCTTTTGCCCGTGTCAAAATTTACCTAGACACTGGCAGAAGATTGGCCAGTAAATTTTTAAGACAATACAGAGAAATATTATTATGAGTAAATATTTAAAACGAATATTTAATTCCAATAAATATATGCAATGTTTTTAGAAGGAGGAATCCGTTCAAGGTAGGCCTGGAAACATTATAGAGAAGGATGTTATGCAAGAGGATTAAGAGCTTTTGACAGGGAAAAAAAAATGCTCCAGAGTACCTTCTGACAATACACACTGGCAAATAGAGTGGTCAAGGATATGCATCTTAGCTAAAAACAGTGGCGGCTTTAGGCGTCAGTGACGTCGGTGACCGCTGGCGGCCTCGCGCCTACTTATTTAAAATTTACTCATTAATCGTAATCGTAATCATTTCTGAGTTGTCAGGCATAATCGTTTACATTACACGCCATAAACACACTAAAGGAACACTATGAAAGATATGGAAAAACCTATTATTGAGTACTGGATGAACCTTGAATCAAAAGAGTTCTATTTTCATCAAGATTATTTTCAAACATTATAACCAAACAGTGAAAAAGATATCATTAGTAATTGATCATGTTCTCCAATCTTAAATGTCAATTAGAACAATTTCAAATATTTTTGAAACATTCTTGGTTGATAAATTACTTTTGACTTAATTGTAGCAATACAGTATTAAATAACTATTCTGATCATACATACTGTTACATTTTTTTTAAATTATTTTGAATTAAACGTTAAACGAGAAACATGTTTATAATTTTTAAAAGTTATTTCGATATTACGCCATTTAACATATTTTTTCGTGTTCATTATCAAATTACAATATGGAATGGGGTGTTAAAGAAAATAGGATTGCAGTAATCGCCTTGCACAAAGTGGGTATGGAGCCGTCGGTCATGTTTCAGACACAATTTCAAAAGCTCGTTATCAGCCGTATGGCTGTTATGGTCAGAATTCTTCGAAACCCAAATAATAAGCAAATAATATTATCGCGAGAAATAAAGATTACCCGCTAGGAACTCTGTTGCGTATCATAAAACAAGACCTGAAGGTGGCTGATGCCTGCATAAAAGCCAAAGGTGGCCACTTCAAATAGAATATTTTTTTGCTGAGATTTTAATAAGTATGTAGACATAAATATTAATAATGTTACATTACTTCATAAAAAATGCATTTTATTTGTAATAGAACTTATGGCTAGACTAGGTATATAATCTGACATCTTTTTAAATTTTAGAAAGTTTTCAAAGATGTTTACTTGTCTTGTGTCTTTAGTTTTCTCTTGTTTTTTTTTTTAATATTCATTATTATTCCAAGACTTATTGCACTATTTTTCGTATTGTAAATTTTCCTTTATTCTTCATTTGTGGATGGAATTTCTATTTTGTTTCTAATGTTTGGCTTGACTTTAAATTTTTCTTTAAATAACAAAACATATATTCTTGTAAAATTAAACTAAAAACTTTAGAAGAAGAATATTGATCAATATACATATAAGATTTTGTGTTAATAAATGAAATACTTATTAGTAAAATTTAAAGCAAACTATTCGTCTACTAAAAAGTGTTATTTACAAGAGAAGTGTTAATTATTTGTCAGTGACGATTATGACTTCAAGTATTATTTTTTATAAAAAAGTTACATAAAAATTATGTTCAGACACTTCATTTGATTGATGAAAATTATGGTTCCTTCAAGAGATTGTGAGTCATTTTCTTGTGAAAGGAATTCTTGAGCATAAAAATACAATTGTTTCATAAATTGAATAAGTCAATTAAACAACAGTTCAGTGCAATATATTACATTTATTTATAAAAAAAATATATGTCTTTTTAACCATTATTGTACACCCTTCAAATTTTAGCATACACATAGCGTTATACTAAACATGTTTAATATAGCTGCTACACCTTTCGTTTTTCATTAGCTTTTTATTATTAAATAATATTACTTAAAATTAATAATCATTGCTTGTGGCATTTTTTGGTCCTTTTTATTTTACAGTTGTTTTATCGTTTACGATATCAATATGGTCCTACAGCTTCTAAAGAGGTGTCCAAGTCAACCGGCTCAACCGAGATCCGGGGTTTGAATCCGTCTTCATCTGCCTCGTACTGTACAATCTATAACAAATTAAATAAATTGAAT
This sequence comes from Graphium colonna, assembly GCA_025505425.1. Lineage (NCBI taxonomy): Eukaryota > Metazoa > Arthropoda > Insecta > Lepidoptera > Papilionidae > Graphium > Graphium colonna. The sequence goes on from JAOCPS010844061.1 coordinate 13,512, forward strand.
ATTTTGAAAAAAAATATCTAAGTATTGAAACAATACATTGTTCAAAACATAACCTGACTCATAAATTACGTTTATAAGTAATCTAAACAATACAATTTTAAAAGCAGTTATTTATTTATTATTAACTTTTTATGGCATCTCATACAGTATGTGAGTAACTTTTAATAATTGAAGATGTTGTATCTAGAATTATATATGAAGAATAAAAATAAATATTGATATACGTCTAAAGTAAAAAAATTGTTACGTAATTCATGTCCATCCTACCGGATAGGGCCGGAGTGAGACGGATGGGGCGGGAGAGTCGATGACCTCTACGACCTCTACGACGTCTAAAGATCAGGCGCAGTACCGAACTACACTTCGTTCATTTATTGGAAAATTTGGCCGAAATCTACGCCCCTAATTTTATTACATGAATATTACGACAATGAAGTACCGATTGCTCTTCATAAATGTCGTAAGTGATGAGTCAAGAATCGTTTTTAAAAAAATAAAAATTGTGTATAAATATAGAAGTCAGAGCTAAGTAATGCAAATTAATATTTATTTGATTATTAAAATGCACCTGTTTGGTCCCATCTGGAAGGAGAACGAAGTACGTCCCCTCGGCTTTATCCAGTTGACGGCTCTCCGTATGGCCAAAAACACTTCCAGTATCGTCATCGCTCACTTTGTAAGCGAACTCGTAGTTAGCAGGCTTCTGTAAAATGATTGAAGGGACAAAGTACAAATATATATTAATAATAAATAAGTATGTAAAAAAAAACTAAAGAGAATAGACGGTTTAGTTTCATTTGATAAATGAGGCAATACTTGTACATCTACTTCAACGTATTATTTTAGATTTTTTTTCAACAGCTGGCATACAACATATGACGTATATATTTCACGCATTTATAAAGCCACTTGACCAGGAAGACCTCTCCAACCTACACACAAAGATGTCTAAAATAAAACCTATTTCTGCCTTTAAAACACAAAACGGTTCGATCGCAAAGTGCCTGGAATGTAAAAATAGTGGAAACGAGGGTGAGGAATGACGATCTGGTTAAAAGTTTATTCAAAGATACAATTAAACTGATACCTGGCTAAGGATTTCCAGAGCATTCCTCGCATATTCATAGCTTTGGTCACCGAAAGAGCCTTCAGGAGCCCCGTATTCCTGAAAGGGTACTGAGGCCCGAGAAGACGGTTCTCCGTATTCCAGGGATGGGGATCTGAAAAATTGAATCCTGTTCTCTTTTCAAAACTTTCATTATTAATCAGGTTGTGTGGTCTTAGTTTATTACAATTTGTATGAACGGTTGTAAAGATTGAATCTTTGAAAAATATTTTGCCTGGGCATTTGCCCTTGGCATATGCCCCATAAAAAGCCTATCTTTTATTGTCTTATAAAATATACTTGTATGCTCACCTTGCTGAAGGATATGATGATACAAATGCATTGATATCAGAATTCATCAAACTAGCTGATCCTCTAAATCTAGATGCAGTGTTCTTTGCTGATGGTGCACTGTATTTAGATGAAAGGGAACGAGCAGCTGTTGCGTAAGAGTGGGAAGGGTTTCCTGAGTTTTGTAATTGTGTATTTTGTAGTCTAGACGAGAAACCGTTTGAACGTCCTAAGGATTGTTGTAGGTGAGAGTTTGAAGGTGTTCCATATTGTTGAGAAATAGATTTTGTACGGGTTTGAGTATTTCCAAAAGTTGGAACACCATATTTCTGGACTTGCGAGAGATGCGCTGTATATTGATTTGATGAACGGAACTGTGGGGTACCGTACTGCAGAGATAGTGAAGATCTTTGAGATAGTGGACTATACAAACCAGATAGAGAATTTCTAGACGATGGAGCCCCATTTCTTTGGGATACACCTGACTTAAATGCTGAAAGGTTATGATTTAAATCTGAGTTCAGTAACTTGTGTTGTGAGGAACGGGCGATGGGTGCACCATACCCCTGAGATACCCCGCTCCTAAATATTGATTCACTGCTTGTAGGTAATTCTTGAGATAGACTTGCGCGAGAATCAGGTGGCCCATATTCTTGGGAAATATCCCTTGTACTTGGGGCAGGGTATTGGTTAGAGAAGGCGTTAAAAGATTTTGATGTCCAAGCAGAGGGAACGGTAAGGTCTGGTGAAAGATACTGCTGATGTGAAATTTGATCTTGACTCAACTGGGCTGCTTCCAAGTAACTATCCCTGAAATATATTGTAAAAAAAATCACTTAATGAAATATACTACTTAAGAATGAGCGGATGAAATACATCATTGTTACATTAAGCATATAAATTCATGAAGATTTTGTGGACGTGACATATGACTGGTGATCATAAATAAATTGTTTAAAAAGACAGATCAATGAATATTTCCCACTGCAGATAGTTATTTGATAAATATTATGTCAAAAAGCATAATATATTATAAAGCAGAAACAGTTTTAAGGTTTATTAGTGACGTTGAACCACAACTTACCCGACAGGTGGCTCCGCCAGTGCGAACGAAAACATGCAAAATAGAAAAATCATCTGCAAAAAGTTTAAATTTAATGTTAAACTTGTTCTTTTCACATTTTTTAAAATATATTTATGCAAAAACAGATTTTAAAAATATTTATTTTGAAATGTATTAACATATTTTGAAGAAACATTTCTTCTTAAACTATTAGTTTTTACAAGACGAATAATTTCAAAATTGATTTATACGAGCTATCTCGATGGATATCTGCCCCATTAAAAATGTGACGATCTTAGAAGTTTCTGTTGTTAGATAGCTACAATTAATACTTATTGATGATATAATACTTATAATGATACTTTAAAATCGATTTTCGTGAACTGCAGAGAAATATATCTGCACTGTGAGCAATTCTCTTAAGCAGTAATTCAACTAAATGTTACACGTACCTTGGAGGTCTAAGTTTAACTAATTCGTTTGAGTAAGAACCTTCGAATACACTAACGAACATATATTGCAGTATTTATATTGCTGTTCTGATCTAGTTTCAATTGCATTTTTGAAAATGTGCTTTATCGTAAAACGTACTCTATGTCATTGGGTTAGGACCTTCTGCTAAAGAGTTGAATGCAAACCAAATGATGTCAAGAAGTTCTATTGTTGATAAAGCCTTCGCATCATCGTGACGAAACACCCGTATGTTACTTATATCGTTTAAAGTGATATATAGTTTTGTCAATTTGTTCTGATTTTAAACCTTTACGAACCCTTTTTGGATAACTTTAAATCCCTGCCACAATTATAAACTAAGAGCTTGTTCACTTTAAATGACTTGAACTGAACTTTGTGCTTTCAATGTCAAGTGAAATTAAAAATGTCATATTTTATAACATACAAATTCATAAACCTAATTATAAAAATTAGGAAATTCAAAGTTAGTGAATAATCGTAACAGGTTTTTGTATTTTGTCTGTTCTCATATACTTATAACGCTATTCAGATTCAATTATTTTTATTTATAGACATCTTAGTGTCGTGTATTTCTAATCTCTTGAGATTTATTTACAAGACATAAATAATTATTATTATTGCAGACTCTTCTCATCATCTTTTGTTTTGTATTTTAGTTCATTTGGTATTATTATGATATGTTGATTGTAAATTCATTATTAACAGAAACAAAAAATGGGTTATTTGTAATTTTCTAGAAACTAATTAAAATTATTCCAACAGAAGACACAAATTTGTGTCTTCTCTGGGTAAAGTTGGACAAATATCAGACACCTAGCTTAAATCTTGTCTTAACTCATCGCTATATCCTTTGAGATACTTCGTTAAAAATTGTGACCTCACTGCCAAAGGAGGAGGAGTTTCCATTTATCTGGAGAAATCTGTAACTTGCAACACGCTGAATTTCTATTTATAGGAATAATTGTCAATACCACAAAGATGATTCTCGGAGAAATGTATTGTCCTCCTTCCTTTTATTATATCACTGACTTGGATTTGAATATGCACACTATAAATAATAATAATCATGGGAGATTTAAACACTGATATGTTGAAAAATTTTTTCACATCCTCATAAAGTTCGATCAATAATTGAGTCTGTTAATCTCAATTTCTTTCCGTTATGGTAACACATAATAATGTTGACGTTGATGATTCTCTTATTGACCTTATTATTACTTATTCTCTTGACCATAAAACGCATGGTCAACTATCCGCTACAGGATTCTCTCGTCATTATCTTATTTATGTTTCGTATAAACTAAAACCTCCTAAACCTAGTCCCACTTGTGTCTTTTGCCGTACGAGTAACTACCAAAAATTTAGTGTAGGTCGTTCGTGTCGACATAGATTTTAGTCCTGCGAAGGCTTTAACAGCTGATGAGAAGTTCGTCTTTACAATATCTGTGCTCCGATTTGCAAGGCAAAATTAAGGCGTCCTCCAGCTACTCGGATGACTGACACTGTGCGAAAGACAGTGTAAGAAATCGAGCTTTTACTCGGTAAAGAAAAATCGCTCTGAGGATAATTGGCCGGCTTTCAATAAAGTTAGAAACCGGTGCAATCAGATGGTACGGACAGCTAAACAAATATATCCATAATAATTTATCTAACTCTTCACCAACTTATTTGTGGAAATTTCTTCATTCTTTTGATATTGTTAAATCTCTCATGCGATGCTACGGTACTAACGGATCCTGCAATTCGTTATCAAACTATAGCTTATATTCCATCACCACACACCTCAGATTTTCATATTTCTCCGAGGATGTTGACTAGGATGAGGTTAGGAAAGCTATTTTAGCTATCAAATCTAGGGCTAAGGTTTAAGGTTGTGATGATATAAGTAGAGCTATGATTGTTAAAATGTTAAATTTCCTACTTCCCGTAATCTCTCATCTTATAATTTTTCGAATCCCTCGAATTTGGTCACTTCCCAACGCTTTGGAAGAAAGCATTTATATGACCTCTTTGTAAAGTTCCCAGTGCCACACTTCCAGCTAATTTTCACCCCATTTATATTTTACTTTCTTTCAATAGTTTTAGAAACCTGTGTTTATAACAAAATCTCTAACTTAACCTACTGAGAGATTTTCAGTTTAGGTATCATTATGGGCACAGCACCATAACTGCTTTACTTAAGATTACTGATTACATCAGGATAGCGATGGACGATAAAAAAAGAAAGTGCCAGTTTTGGTACTTGTCGACTTCTGTAAGGCTCTAAACACAGTTGATCATGATGTCGTTAAGCTCTCACTTAAGATTTGCACCCGCAACCCTTAACTGGTTCTCGTCCTATCTTCGCATGCGTCAGCAGTCGATCTATGTCGGGCTTAAGTCTTCACAATGGACTCACCTTGAGTCTGGTATCCCACAGGGTGGTGTCCTCTCTTCCATACTTTTGTCAGTTTTTATTAACTCTATGAATTTTCGACATACATTTATTATTTAAAAAGAAAATAACAGCCTTTACGGTGGTAGAACCAGCAGTAGCTTTTGCTGCTGCCGAGGGCACGGTTCGAACCGGGTAAGTA
>JAOCPS010844062.1:0-10014 GCA_025505425.1 Graphium colonna
GCACAGTTATATTTAGGTAGACGAACCATTTTCTCACTAATTCTGCAAATGTGCTACAACATTGCTGCTGCAGAAACTCTTTAAAGTTCCTAAAAGCATAGTTGTGCTTATTTTTCAGGAAACTGGACTAGGGCTCTTGGTTATAGCGCGACACCATTGCCATAATAGTTATACAGGTGCGTGGACAGAGAAATGTGCAAACTTGTGGTGGTGTATGGTCCCACATATCTGGAATCCACGTAGGTGAAGTACAGCCGTGAACAGATCTGTCATGAGCTCTTCGGTGTGGTGGGCGTTAGAATCATTAAGGATTAATCTCTGCAGAGAATATCTGCTGCAGGTACTGGTTGCCATTAGAATGTGTTTAAGGAGTATGTTTGTTTCGGCATCACTACCGTGGGACTTGTAATAGCACACGTAAATACGATGGTCAATGTAGCACGTCTGTAATAACTTCACTCTGATATTTTTCATGGTCGTTTTAGTTACTGGTAAAAACCACGTCCTTTTCTAACTTTATATTATAGATACTACGCTTCTTTGCATGAATAAATAAGACAACAATTTGGAAGACTTTTTGTTCTTTCAGTAAATTGGTAAAAATAAATTAAATATAATATATCATTCAAATTATTGTATAAACTTATATTATTTGACAATAATTTTCTACTTAATTAAACCCAAGTCGAAAACACCTAAACATTATTTAAGAATATGTTTAATAACGGTAAACCATCTCTTAGTTAACAAAGCCATTTTGTTGGCCAACAAATGAAAGGATCCTGCGCAAACAGTTTTCCCGTTTCATAAGTTCTTCGTTTGCTGCAGGAAATTCGGTGTAATCAGGTTTTGTTTACTTTTATTGTAACTAAGTGTCCTCAAGGAATTAGGTGTTTAATGAAACTATATTATGAAACGGTATTGGTTCATAATAAAGCTCGGAATTGTAAATTTATTTCGTTAAGTTAGAAAAACAATTTATGGAAAACTTTTTCCCTTTAAACAATATGCAGTTTTGACCGTAAAGTAAGAAATCTCTAGGCCTTTAAAACTATTTCTTTATTCTTAATCCAAAATCTGAATGATATTTTAAAAATACAGATAATAAATAAATTTAAATCTTGAAAATGACACTTGATGCCCTTATTATCTTGAAATATGGTAAGCACTAAACAGACACAGGGTTTATCTTTTTTGAATTATAGTTCTGGATATATGGATAGAAGCAGCATAGCATTTCGAGCCGATGGTTTTGGGGTATTTAAGGAAAACCAAGTTTTTTGCCAAGACTGAGTTGCCAGCTAGGTTCTTAACTTTAGTCTGCTTTTTAAAATAAAAATGATTTTTTTTTTATTTACTTGTACTTGTGATGAGACCTTTATATATGGAAGATGCGGAGGGGAAAAAAGTTGGAAAGGATATTTTTATGCTGATTTTTTGTGAATAGCGTGGGTATCTCCCAAGGAGACTGGTGGTAGAAATACAAAAAATAATACATTATTGAACAGTAGAATAAACAAAAATTGGCTTTATATTTATAATCACAACTATTGTTATGAGTGCACAAATTTCAAATTTGGTTTATTTTGGTCCCCCTATCCTAACTGTTTTCCTCCTAATTTTCTTCATGATGTCTTCCTTCACCGTATATTATGTACTAAATTATAATTTGAAACTGCATTTAGGAAATTAACAATCTCATCCCTAACACCAGGGTAAAAGTCAACGACGTAACGTATATAGAGAATATAGGTAGGCTCCCAAACCCTGAGCTACCACGGGTCTAAGATAAAATAAAGATAAAAAGACTATAAAGGAATTAAATTATATATATTTATTTCTTATTGTTTATGAATCATTAGTAAATTTAAAAGATATTATTCTATTATAACAATTAACAAATAAAGCTGCTCTTCCTAAATTCATTAACTTGATGAATCGCTGGAACGAATCCAGCAATTCATTAAGTAAATGAAAGCACCTCGAATCATAGCCGGAAGAATGCCACATCTGCTCCCGACTTCAATGGCCCGTATCTGAGGAGAGCTCCTCACCAACGAACAAAGATAGTTAATTTTAATTCAAAACACTCGAGACACACTACAAAATTCCCTTGCAGCTCTACTTGTTTGCCAGTGAGATCTAAATAAGTAAGTTGTTTGTGTTTATTAAACTTTTCTTTTCTACATAATACGCTGTCATTATTATCACGCTTTTTATATCATACTTTTCATTTTTAAAGCCCACTGCACACATTTGATTCATTTTTCAAATGCGTGGCCACTTGCATATAAAATCTTCGGGGAAAGAGACTCGAATTATGTGTATATATCAGGCGTTTGCTTTCAAATTTTTACAATTTTAGAACTGGAAATACAAGCGAAATGACATTTTTTTTCGATTCAATATTTAAGAAATCCAATTGATACGTACAGTTCGTTCGATGTTGAATCTATTTATTTTATATTAACTAAATAACGAATCCTGCGAAGTTTCGTTGAGTGTACGTACTCATGCGTGCATGCGTTCTGTTCATATATATAGGTTGACTGTTATGTCATCGTCAAGAATCCAGGACGTTATATGTGGGGATTATAAATAAATAATTAGAATATAATTAAAAGTATATGTTAACAGTGCCTGAATTAACTTAATTTAAAATTTGAACAAAAAGTTTCCAAACTTGTGGGCATCCTTGTGGAGAGGTCGTGGCGGCCGCCATTTTATTATGTTATTATTTACACATTTTTATTATGTCGTTATGTAATACAATACATGTGCTATTTAGTATTTAAAATAAAGCTTTATAAAAATTAACCACAAATTTTGCGTATTTACATTTTTGTAGTTATGTTTTAAATATTCCATATTGTTTTTGAGGCTTACGCGAATATTAAGTATTTTGAGTTAAATTATTTATGTTGTTTAATTAAAAAAAGTTAATATTTTCTTATGAATAAAGTTGAAATACCTATTTAAATAATTAAAGTTACCTAAATATTTGTTAATGCGTCAACAAAATCAGCAACTTCTTTTATGCTGGCAGGCGCTGTGTAAAAAAACTACTACAATGCTATATTCCTATTATCTATGTTTACTGTGATGATCTTACTTCATTAAAAAAACCAATATCATTCAATCAATAAAATAAGAGTGTAAATAAGTGTAACATTTTACATGATCTATGATGAACAAGTAATTTTAAAAGGGGCTGTGCGATAAACCATTAGAAAATATTATTATAGTATAAATATATACAACACGACATTAGTTTGTTCCACATACCCCACTATCGTATATCTCTATAAGTAAGGATACTTTTTTTTTTAATTACATAACAGGAGTTATAATATCAGCATTCGGTTACAAGCTAAACTTCGTTTTCTCAGTGACTCTTTACGACGAATCTAATAAAATTTATAATATCATCATAAGAATACGAACTAAATTTTGTTTCCTCAATGACTGCAAGGAATCTAATAAAACAAGGTACTAGTAGCTAGCATGGCGTGGTCTCCTAATATGGCGTATATCCAGTACAGATAATTTTATAACATATTACGAACTACGAATTCAGAAAAATTGTGTCTACCTAATCAAGATGTTCATTGCATAGTTTTTCTTTATAAGTCGAAAACAATTGATGAACACGAGGCATTGGTTTTCTTTAAGTTGTTTTGTATACACTCAAACAATAATTTAATTTCAAGCTAATATTTTGTAAATTTGAACAGATAGTGTCGATAGTGCTACAAAAGTTTATGTATATTATTCTAAGTTATATATAATAAATACAATTTAATCCTTAAGAAGGCGCATAAAAAAAAAGAAAACCGTTAAATTAAAAAAAAAAGAAAACCGTTAACTTGACGTTTCGAACGCTTTACAGCGTTCATTGTCAGGATGTAACATGTAAGGCGGCCGTCGTTTGATGTAATTAGTAACTCAGGTAACTATAATTTTTTTTCGTAATATATATGCACAAACTGATAGTACTATAACGAGATAGTGAAGTACAACTTTAGGTCAAATGTAATCACAACCTGCAGACTTTGTTAAGTGCCTGTGGTTCTCATAGGATTATTTAATTCATGTTGATTTTGTTTCTCACAGTCCAGCGAAACTCTCTTGGCCGTGTAGTGGTATATTTATTTTGACAGTTAATATACACTAGAACTCTTTACTTAATATTTCCCGATCTATCGTACCCAACGGCCCGGTTAATCTAATTTTATAGAATGTTAACGCACACGTTACTCTTCGGATATTATGTGTGTTTCGGGCAACGGAATCACTCAACATCAGGTGAACCATATGCACATTTGTCGTCTTTTCTCTTTAAAACAATTATATGGAAAACATTTTTTTTTTCATGTAAAATATTTTATTTTCTAATAAGCAATGTTTTATTTATAAATTTAATAAAAAAATATTTACATTTTATGTGTAGTATTTGTATAAATAGTTTAAATCAACATGGCTCTTTAGTTTCCCTAAGAAGTTTTTCAGCTTTTACATAAGTAATACATTGTTTGGCGTAGTTTTATTATAAAAAGTAATTCAAAATCGTTGAAACATTTTTAATGAAATTTTCAATATTTTTGTGCGAATCTATTTTTTTTTTAATATTTTTTATACACTTTGAATATTAATAATAAAATTTCTAATAGGACATCTCGATATAACTTACATTTTTTGTCCCAAAAACCACGAAACTATTAAAGATTTACTTATACAGCATGTTTAATGAGTAACTTTCAATATTTATGGTACGATGTTATATGTGGAGGGTCTTATATGAAGAATAAAAGTAACATTAAGAATAAATTTTGCCACTTAGTGAACTTAACCAGAAGTTAAAAAATAATTACGGAACGCATGTTCATCATATTGATCACGGTGCGGCTGGAGTGAGGCGGAAGTTATGTGGCCACTCGGGAAGTCGAAGACCTATGACGGTGTATTGCCGATCAGGCGCCGCGCAGTGTCTATATCTAATTCATTAATTGAAAAATTTGGTAAAAAGTTATGCTCCTAATATTATTATAAAAATATGGTGACTATTGAGTATTGGGTAGTCTAATTTAAAATTATTTCTGACTCATCAGTCACCCTATATGTTTGTTTAATTTATGAAGTATGTGCATATATTAGTGTCAGAGCCGTCACAAAAACTTGAATGGTAGCCATATGTTTAGTTCAACGTACGACAAATGACCAAAACAAAAAAAAAATATTGATAAATCAGCAAGCATCGCATGAATTAGGCAGTTTCGTTTAGTACATTAAGACCAAGTACACTTTTTTGCTGCACTCTTAGATGGGTCCTCTGAGAAAAATACTTTAGTACTTGCCTTAAAGAAAAAAATTGGATTTAACTTTCTTCCGCAAATGCTGTCCGTATCTATGTCAGCACCTGTGCGGCCATGTTATGGTTAATATATATAACTAATATAACTGTGGTTATTACTTACATTAAACATCAAGCAAAACAAAAAATATTATGGTAACACCTTAACATAAAACATATATTAAGATTGTAGTAATATCTATTTTATACTATGGAATTATAAAAGAAGTGGATTTGTACATAAAAGATTATTTAAAACACTTTCTTACAGGGGCTATTAGGAACCTACACAATTAATTTATGTAGTTTCAGAATTTTAGTCTACTTGTCATGGTCATCCGGTTATCATTACTGCTAAATGGCTAGATGTATTCAATTGTCAACTTAATGAAATTATATGCATAATTATATAAGTTTAATTACATGTTTACATAAAATAAATATATGTGAGTATGAAATTAAGTACTTGTATAATTTCCAATTTGAAACATGAACTTTATTTTATTGAAAATATTCAGCGGAAATAGACACTCAGCTTAAGGTTACAAATATGGTGTCCAATTTTATACCTCTTCCATACGAGCTTTTATTCTCTTCTATACTAATACCATCTCCACATATGGAAAAGGCTTAATACGACTGTATCATTATATTCTTATATTCATATTTTATGTATCAAAGTTTTCACGTTTAGTAGTTTGTTTAAGTTTTAAAGAAAATCCACAGCCCTTTACTTATTTACATGTACATATTATATGCTTAACTTCAAGCCAGTAATGGATTTACATTATTTAACTAATAAAATAAATTAAGAGAAGTTTACGAGTAAACGTTTACTTGAAATAAAAAAAAAACATTTAATAATAAGGAAAAAATAAGAAATATTAAACAAAGGTACAATTTAAATAGTGATCAAGCTCACAAGTAATTTGAGTACATGTGTGTTTATGTGTGTGTGCGTGTGTATGTGTTTTTGAATGAGTGTGTTTTTGGTTTCTTATATTTCATCATTCCTGCGTCATAATTTTTAGTACATCCTTTTTAAATGTCATTTTGTTCGCGTGAAAAACATCCACTGAGTGAAACTTGTTGTTGTAGGTTTTGTGCAAACCATTTGCTACGGAGTTTTGGACATATTAGGTTGATAATTTAGGTACTGCAAATAAAGGTGTATGTCTCGTTCTACATTTTGGTGTGCAAAAACTGAGAACGCTGTCAGTTAGAGGTCCGTACAATCATTCAACCATTATAAGTACCATGCAAAAAAGTCATATCCATCAATGTACGTCGGTCCTAAAGTGTAATTAATTTGAAATATATGCATGACTTTCCATAATTTGCATATCTCCGTGACTTCGATTATTTAAATATTTCATAAATTTGTATTAAATCTTGTCTTTTTCGTTAATTTGATACGTATAATGAGGTTTAAATTCAACATTACAATATTCTAGTATGCTTTTAACATATATGAAATTAGGTAATTTTATACAGCTTATATCTGGCAAATTTGCACAAGGCAAACTGACACGAAAGATAAATCCTAACTGATTGAGTAATTTCTTGTAAATGCTCCGAAAAACTTAATTTACTGTCTAACAAAACACCCAAATACACATTTTTTAGACATAATTATGTTATTTATTTGATACTCAAAATTAATCGTTATTCTTTTTCTTGTGAATGACACATGCTGTGACTTACTTACGTTAAGATTTATGTGTTTTTTTGTAATAATCGTTAAGCCAATCCAGATCTTCTTGGAATTTAACACAGTGTACATGATCTTTGATTTTCATAAATATTTTCGTATCGTCAGCATATATTAAGAACATAGAATTATTGAAACATATACCTATATCGTGCAAATAGCACACATACAGAAAAGGACACAAGATAAAGCTTTAAGTGACTCCGGATGGTATTTCAATAAAGTCAGAACAAAACCCTCCAACGACAACTACCTGAGATCGTTTCTCCAGATATGTAGTTGAATGGAAGCAACTTAAAAGATTGCCTCGTATTCTAAGTTCAAAGAGCTTCCGTAGCAGTATGACACAATCCACACGATCAGGGGCATTTTCAAAATCTATGTAAATTATGCTAATCTGTGATCCTCTTTCTATGTTTGTTGTAATGTAGACTACAAATATTTCAAGATTAGTTGTTGTTGATCGCCCCTTTACTAAACCACGTTACTCTGATGGAATTGAAGGTGGTATGATTGGGTAAACTTACGCGTAGACAACTCTTTATGAAAGCTTAATTCAAATATTAAGTATTTATATAAACCGGTAATTTTCATTACCGCCTTTTATAAATACTTGCAAATATTTGGTAAGTACCCATCACAAAATAATAATCTTAAGAGAAAAGATTTGTCATTACCAGCTACTTTCATTATGTCAAAGCTTGAGCTTATTAATAAGTTTTTCTTAAACATGCTTGGAAATGTGAGCATTATTTTGTCAAACTTCTATGAGATAAATCAAAATTGCCGTACTGGCCAGATACATGGGGGCAGCCACCGGCAATCTGCCGTGTTTTGCGGCCAGAATAATTACTATGAAAACTCATATTTGTCCTGTAATTTAAAAATAGAATGACCTTTTAATTCAAAACATGGCTAGCAAGAAAGTAAACAATAAAAGGTTTTATTTAAATTTCGAGCTGGCTTGCAAATAGAAAGCTGTTTATTGAAAAAATAAAACAGAGAAACATTATGGCACGTGAAATATTATTATAAATTGTGTTTTTGATTTCCGCGCATTGTTTGAGAAAATTACTATAACAAGCCTTGGCCACAACTAGGCATTGATGGACTCACGTATGCGGGCCGAGGCGTAGGAGAGGCACGTTCATCCATCAATGCCTCAGTTGCTGGCAACTGCAGTAATGTACTTGTTTTATTAGATACTCTTTAACGGTGATGTAGATAGCCTTTTTAATTGTAATTTTGTCTTAAAATATGGTGTTAGAAATAAACATAAGAGAATGATGTACGTCTTTTTTAACAAGTACAAATCCAGATTTTTGAACTCTATATTTGACTTACTGGGTAAATTGAAAATATTAAATCGAGCGCGTTACTGCAACTATTTAGAATTATATTCTTTTGAGCATTTTGGGTATCAACAGATTCTTTTCTACATATAACCGGTTCACCTGAAGATCAATCAATACAGGGCAGGTTAAAATCACCTGCAACAATTATGTGATCGTTTGGGTTCTTACGATAGACACTATTAGCATGTCGACAAAAGGCTTTATACCCGATTGTATTTCGTTATTTGGAGATCTGTAGACTACATCTAAGTGAATGTTTTGGGAAAGGCCTATGTCATGACCGTAAATGGTGATTTATATACATTCCAGGTCATATCTATTCAACTGAGGTCGCAAGCAAGCTTGTAGTTCAGAATTACACAGTAACATTACAGAACCCCCTAGCATTCCTCTATCTTTAGATAAACTTTATACTTGCCACCAAATCAAAACACAAGTAGTTTATAAGTTAATATAATTTTAAACAATTTAAAAATAAACATACGCGGGTGCAGCTAGTTTTTTTTCCTAATTAATTATTATAAAGCCCTGGTAGCTCAGTATCCTGGCGCTCGCCTTTAATTTTTTTTACTCGAGGCAAATCTGCGTTCGATCCTCGATGCCGACACCAATGAAACTGTCAATTTTCTAATTGCAATTTTAAGTGCTGATTTACCGCGTGCTCTATGGTGAGGGAAAACATCGTAGAAATCAGCATACCTGTGAAATAATATTTCTGAGATATGTGAAGTCCGACAATCCGCACTTGGGCCGCGTGGTGGACTATGCCCTATGCCCTCTATCTAGAAGACGCCTTTGCCCAGCAGAGGGATAATTTAAAAATAGGCAGTTACTTTACTTTACTCTTTCAATTTAAATTGTAATAAAACATTGCTGTAATGAAATGGTAGTTAAGGAATAATTCATAACGAAACGGTAGAAATAAAACGTTTTCATGTTATCAATTTAGGAAAACGTTAATAATATCGAGTGTTAGGGTTAAATAATTGCTAACATGCAATGCAATTAAGTTAGCCAGGAGACACCCACACAAATGGATTTTTCATAAAAATAGAAATTTATTTCATAAATTTCAATATAATTAAAGTTATAGCTTTAATAAATTAATATTTCAATTTAAAAAAAAAACATTAATTTATTAAAACAATAACGATTGCACAATAACAAGAAAACAAGAAGGCTTTGTGACGAGTCGAAACAGATCTTTAGCGAGTACTACTTACTAAGGGCATTCAAAATATACTCGGTATTAATATTTCACAACCTTTTCTGTTAACTTTTTAATACTGGTTGCTAGGTGCATTTATTATAATAAAAAACTAAAGTCAAATAAACATTTCTGCCCATTTAGTTGCCCATTCCCCCTCCCCTCCCCTAAATGATAGCGGTAAAGAAAGAACTGTTACCCCACGCTGGGCGTCCACGGTCGGATAGTAGAACACCGCCCGAGCGTGGGCGCTCGCAGTCAGACCATCGTATTCTTGGGGGGGCACCTTACCACTGAGTCCCATAAAAACTGAGGCAAACGGAGCCAAAACTCTACGGCACTCCCTTCTACCCATACTTTGGACCTATGCAACATCAGGGGGTTACACTCT
>JAOCPS010844072.1:0-10014 GCA_025505425.1 Graphium colonna
GATCATCTTTCTTTTCAGACAATCGGGTGATCAGCCCACATTGCCCTAACCCAACCAAGAAACAACAACACAAAGTCATTGTCCCCCCGCGGGGTTCGAACCCGCGACCTCCGGCTTGTAAAGCAAGCGCCCATACCACTAGGCTACGGAGACTTCTTAGAAGCGCAAAAATGTAGGGAGATTATTATTGGTAGGTGGTTTTATAAACCGAAATATTTGAACAAAATATATTTAAAGTTCACCTCAGGCGTTTGAAATTGTTTTTTTTTTTGTGAAAATAATAGCACTTTTACAACTTTATTCATAAATCATACACATAAATAAAATAAGGGAAATGTATTTAGAAATGTTATAAAAATTATTCATTGCATAAATAAAAACTGTCATTAAGTACATCACAATACTGACGAAGTTAACATATGATATAAAATATTTTAAACAAGCACTTAGGGTTGCCAATCATACTGTTAAAACCAGTATTATACTTTTTTGTCCGTTTACATTTTTTACTGTTTTATAAAAAAAAGTAGGCAAAATACTGTCTTTATGTCAGCTAGTATCCAGAGTTAAGCAAAAGACTTTAATGAAACTGTTAGCAACTTGACACTACTTCACACTACTACTTAATTTGTGGTGAGGGTGTATTTTTCCGACAGTAATATACTTTATTTCTCGTAAAAAAATCACTATAATAATAATCAAAGACACTACGAGAACGGTATTGGAAACAGTAATTCCGTCGAATGTATTCAACGACCATATAACCATAAAACGTTTAAAAAGAATGCCTAATATAAAATTTCAATAATATAAATAATTCAATAGAAAAAGTTTGTTGATAAGATTGATTTTTTTTAATGAGAATTATAAGAGCTTGCTTGTATTGGTCTACAAAAAAAATGTGTATAAAGTTTTCTTATTTTCGATTGTCTATTTAAGTATCAACAGTACGACAAGGCCACAGACGACTTTCACACAACCTTAGATCTTTAAACAATGAATATTGCCGAATGATCTAGATTTATTGCAAAAACAACGTCTGATTCAAGATATAATTGTGAGCCAATTTATTAGGCTCAATTCTGTCTTACCGTGTATAGCATTTAATTTTTTTTTCATTAAATTGAATTATGTCGTGATCTTAAGATCAGTATACACAATTAAAATGTTACATATAATTATGTATTAACTTGTCAAAGAGCTCTTCCGCCTCCGTACCCTAGTGGTATGGACGCTTGTTTTACAAATCGGAGATCATGGTGTCGAAACCCATGGCGGGACGACTTTGTGCTGTTGTTTCTTAGTTGGGTCAGAGCAATGCGGGCTGATCGCCCGGTTAAAAATAAAGACGATCCAGGTATCGGATGGGCATGTAAAAAATTGACAGTCGCAATAAGATGTCATTTCGATGACCGGTTGGCGCAGTTACTAAGACATTAGTTGCGGCGTCGCAGATCGTGGATTCGATTCCCACACGGAGCAAATATTTGTACGACCTACAAATAGTTGGTTCGGATCTGGGTGTTTGTCTTTGTGGGATTTATGTTTGTAAAACGCCCTTGTAACACTAGACTTTGGTCTTATAATTAGGGCAGCGTTTTTTAAAAAAAAAATATGTAATTCATAAATATAAAGCCAAAATATAGCCTTTAAATAGTTTAATATTAAAATTTTAACTGCTTTAATTTGTTTTGAAGCAGGGATTTTTCTTAAGTTTTTTATCGTGTCAGGTCGTAATCCTGATGCTGTAAACAACGCTTACAGTAAAATGTTACGAGTACCAGTTTGTCAGAGTTAAATAATGTCTCAGCTACGTCTTCTTTTGTGAAGAAGAATTTTAAGAGTTAAATTGTATTTCATGTACTAATTCTGTGCAGTAACATTCTTTCAACTACTTTGGAGGTAAATCTTTTATTCTGTCTAGTGGTAAATCTGAAAAATATAAATACCATGAAAAATTTTCGTTTATTTGGACAATATGCGACGTTTCCAATTGAATTATCTTTGAATATCTCATTTACGGTTAAGCTAATGTTAATTAAAAAATTTCTGTTATAAAATGAATAAATTTACATATTTTTTTATTTTAGAATAGCAATCTTATTTGAATTGTACAATAATACCGACTTGAGATTCTGTAGTGGGTGGTAATAGTGTCGGATTTTTCATTAACAGTTTTTATACATAGATAAAACACGCAATACTAACTGATAACTTCTTAACAAAGATTTGTTAAGAAGTAATCAGTATTTTATCTATAACATACACTAAAAGTTTTCGTGGGATTATGTGCTGCCGCTCTGATTTTGTTATTTACGTTTCATAATGCATGTTTGTTCTGGATCCGTCGTTAACTGTTGCAACGCATGTTTGGAAGCAAGACAAGTAAAGTAGTGTATTTTTTATGGAAAGCAAGACAAACGAGCAGACGCCGCACCTGATGGTAAGCGACCCCGTCGCCTATAGACATACGCAACATCCGTAGAGTCGCGAGTGCGTTCTGAAGAATTAGATAGAATAGGTTTATTGGATAGAATGACGAGTTGGGATATAGAATTTGGAGGGGAAGTTCTGAGAAAAGAAAAGAGTGAACATGGCCATCCGGTAACGCCAAAAGTCAGGCATACTTTATTTTATGCCGACTTTATAAAATCCAGTGGTACTTCCTCGGGCGATCGCGGCCGTAAAAATACAGTAAACACTGTGATAAGATGTTATGCTTTACTACCGAATTTTTTTTTTCTTTATATCGTTGTGCCGCCACTAATTGTCATAAAAGTGCTGCCGGTATATTCACACAGGGTTTTAAGCAGTGGGTATCCAACCTACGGCCCGTGACGTGACAGCTAACGCTTTGGCCCCTTCGCCAGTTCTACAATCGACACACACACACAAATGCTCGCGTATGTTTAAAATGTATATACATATATATGTCGTTGACTTCATATGTATACATCTATGGCAGCTCGTTAAGTTGTTACGTACTTGGTTGATATATCGAGCTGTTATAGTCCGATTTGCTTACCAAGCTTTGCCATCTGTATACGTTCTAATGTTCACGATGAGCTAGGAACTAAACAAATAATAAGATTTACTACGCATATAATCTTGTTTATTAAATAAAGGTTACGTCTCTACAGGGACTGCTGACAGTATGCAGGTACAACCTTAACAGTTCGAAATACTTTTTTAATTGATAGCAATTTAATTCTTTTTAATTTGTACTTTGTATTTTTTCGATCTTAAGACATGTTAAGATAACACATTTCTATGTTTTTTATGATCCTCGTACATATAATAAAAGAGGAAACAAACATAAAGGTATTTTTATGTACCAGGAATCGTATAAAATACTATAAAGTCCATTCTTCAATTGGATTTTAATATATAACGAAACGGGTCGATGGTAAGACTGCGTCTTATAAGTGGTTTTAAATTCTGACACAATAATTTAAGAAAGAAAAGAAACGAGGAATCATCAAAGATATGCTATTTGATGGTAAATTAAATTTTTCATAAAAGTAATTAAAAAATTAATAATATACCCCATACAAAGAGGAGTTTCTCTAGTCGGGTATTTTTATATTCCTTTTTTAAATATATTCACGCGTACCTCCGTAATCCGATATTACAATATTTTTGTTGAAAGGACATTTAAGACATGAATCTAAAAATATTCGGAAAAATTAGTACAGCAGTTTATTTTAAAATCAGAATAACGGAAAAAATATGTCTCGAAATTACACTTTTAAGAAGTGTCAAATACTTCTGTGAAAATAATCCTGTTGACATATTTGTTAAGTTTTTTTTAAACCTACTCCAACTTTTTAATGCATACTTATTTACTAAATTTTCTCACAAAATTTAAGAAACACTTAAAAATATTGTATTGGACATGATAGGAGAAATAAATAAAGAAAACACACATATTTTAAAAACAAATCGGATTATTTTTAGTTTCATGTCCATAAAACCCCCATCTGCCACAATAAAAAGTTTTCTTGGTGAAATTGATCTGGGATGTGCTTTATGAGTAGTTCATTATGAGTTATATCGTTACACTTTTAAAAGTTAAGGTCTTATTACCGTGTTGGTATTATTTCTTTACTTAAAACAGTAAACCCAAAATATTAAAGAAAAATATTTTAATTTTACATATATTAAAAATATAAAGTCTGATATTATACGACAGCATTTTTTTACAAAACACACTTAAATACGCAATTATTGCAAAGCCTTTGATATTTTGAAATACTATTTTTTAATATCTTAATTCACAAACTCTTTACCTTCATACTAAATGGGATGAAGATACGTGATGCGGAACTTTATTTTTATGTTAATTATAACTGAAGTGACATTTTGTTTCTATATATTTTCATTAGCCACAACGTAAACTTTCCCTTGTTTTGCTTTCTTTTGCTAATTATTTTATCTTTAATATATTTTTTTCTTTGATCTTGAAAATTACACATTCATCAGAGCATTCAGAATAAGGACATGCTTTACAACACGTTTGCATCAAATTATTATAATCCACAAATACCTAAGTCCCATATTAAAGGTGGAAATATTATATTTATTTTCTTCTGTTCACAATATGCAAATTTCTTTGGTTCCATTTCCACTCCGATTTTCATAACAAAAGGAACTTTATACTACAGTTCCTAAAATTTTATCTACAAGTAGTATGATTTCAATCAGAAATTCAGCTGCGAGCCTTTCGTTAAAACATTTTGTCATCGCCTAAAAGGTTCTGTGGCGTTGGGCTAAAACATTCATGTTTCGAGAGTAACAACGTGTTTTAATGTTTTCGAGTTCAAAAACAGAAGGTTGAGGTTTAAATAGATCTAACCATAACTGAAAAATGTTGTGCTAATTTATTACAATAATATATAAAAAAATAAAAATATTTCTCTATGCATTGTCCTTGGATACAAACTCAGAATAGTATTTTGAAGAATGTTACTTCCGATGACCTTTTAAGTGAAACGAAATAGCATATGTTTGAAATTGGATAAACTGAGCACTTTTGTACGTACCATATTGTCATGTCACATCCTATGTGGGCGCAATATTTTATCGTTTATGATTGTTTATTGGTTGTAAATTTGTAAAAAAATTATATATTTGATTTATAGGTTCCAGCGGATAAATTTCGATGTGTATTTTATAAATAAGTATTTCAAAATGTAGAGTCATATAGAAATGTGTAGGATTTTGAATGATTTGATATTTTTCTTATATATAAAACAACTTACATATTATAGTGTTCAGATGAAACTAATCTTCAACCTCTTTACTTAATTGATAAAAATTAAAAGAAGAAACTAGTGCTACGATTCTATTGATAGTTCAAAATACGAAGATGGATAATCATGAGCCTTGCTCAACTTGAATTTACTTACTTATTAGAGTGGCAATACGACCCGTGTGAACCTTAGCTTCTGACCCTAAAAGTCTCCGCTTTTCTCGATTCTGCTCCATCTTGACCCAATTGTGGACTTGGAGTTCCCTTAGGTCTTTCTCCATGTATGTCTAAAAAATTTAAAGTTAATAATTATATTTATAACTGTTAAATAAATTTATAAAATTACGCATAATGTAACGTAGGTGTGTTTTAACTAAAGCTGTATTGTAAATTAAATATGTCGGTGCATTGACATAATAAAATGAATGAATCTGCAATATTTTCAAGTGAATTTTTGTTTGCATGTTTTTATGAAAAGGAGCACAAACGAGTAGATTGTTTACCTGATGTTAAGCGATCCCCTCGCCCATGGTGTGCCCATGGGCGAGGGGATCGGGGAATGATATTTTAACACGCGCAATTATTACTAGTTCGAAGTTAAGTGACTGAGTTGCAGTAATATAGAAATGGAGATACACTGTATACGTTGTTATAAGTTACTACAGTAATTCATCTTTATTTGGTATTTATTTGCCCTATATTAAGCATTTATTACGATCAAATATATATGACTTTTCATCATATAGAATATTTCTACTAATTAATCCGCATTTCTTTATAAATCTGTTTTACTTTAGGTTATAATACTCTGGAACTCCTTGACTCAGTATATCAAAAATGCAACAAGTAAGCCATTGTTAAAAACATGATAACAAGTCACTTACCCAATGACACTGATATTTAAAAATTATATATGTATGTTCGGTATTTTTTCGATAATGCAATAATAATATAAGAATAATGCAAAAGTAAAGTATATTCAATAAAAATTAATAGTTAATAAACTCGGAATAATCATAACATCAGCAATTATAGGCTTATTATCATGTTGACAGTTCTGACAAAATATTTTTAATTTCAATTTGAACATCTAATGAGAATCATACTCGAAAGAATGCAGAAGTTTAAAATATTATATTGAGCCTAAATAGCAACAGTGCTATTGGTTGCGGTGAGTTGTCGCCTAACTTACTGAGTATATAAGGATTTTAATGCAGTTGTATTAAAATCAATTAAACAATTCTATTATGGATACTGGAATTTTCCTTGATGTTAAAAAAAACTTCTATTCCCAAGGCAGAAGCAAAATACTATGTATTTAATTATCTCTATGTGATAATTATCTCCAAGATCACTAACAGACACATAACACTGACCAATATAACTTTAAAAATAATATTCAAACAGGTGAGACTGCCAATAATATACCCGATTGTTTTCTCAGATAAGAGAATAATACAGATGGAGCGCAATGACAAAATATTGATTTCAGTATGGTGAATAGACTTTTAGTCGGTAAATACAATCTCCAATCAGTACGAAACAAAGCTTTGAGCGGACAATATGTCACTTAGTTGTCACGTTGTTTTCTGAAATAATGCCGACTTGTGGTATTGATTCTTGCAAAAACCGTACCGAAATACTTAAAACGTAAACGGAATATTGTTTTACTGGTAAATGGTATTAATTGTACTGTTTTATATTATTTTAAACATATGACGCAAAATTCTTAGGGTTTCCAGATTAAATGGGGGAAAAATTCCCGCAAAAATATTCTAATGTAATATGAGATAGGAAATCAACAAAATTTTACTTATATACTTTAAATCAACAAAATTTTACTAATATATTCTTTTAATACACATTGTCAACAAAAATTTTGTGCAGTGCTGCTAAAATATTGGGTTACAATGACTCAATTTTTTGGCTCCATAGAACGGAAGAAGTTAAATTGTAAGTTATTTCGTTGTTGTTTTCGTAGTTGCTATATATATTCCAAAATATATTAATGAAATCTGACAAGTATTTATTTTACCTTCTGTTTTTACTTTTTATTCACTTAAATATTAATAGACAAACAAAAATCGATATCCATTAATTTTTATAGCCCCAACGTTTAAGTCAAATATTTTTATTGTTTCTGCTTTATTCACTTCAGCTGTTTTTTTAAATAATCTTATACAATTAACCTATTTAAATTTTTTTATGTATTTTAATGTTATTTTATCAATTAAGACGATCGTAGAATTTATTATTTTGCCAGGCAGTAAAATTTGTTATTAAATTTTTGATAAAGAAATTCTTAAATATTATTAAATTACAACGGAGCGCTATCTGTTGTATTAACATTAAAATATTTTTTCGTTACCAAACGCTTTAACCATTTGTCAACCGAAATAATTGCGCTGACTTTATCGTTATTAGTTTCCTTCGTCGGTTTATTTCTATATTTAACATTAACTATTTGTAGTTCAGTATTTTTTTTATACAAAAATAATAATTATTTGTTTAGTTTGAGTTTATGAATATTTTCCACAAACATATTTTTTTGTTAGATACATACATTTAGTTTAAAATTTCATAGAATGTGTAGAAATTATATTTTATGACTATCGAGGTTACTTATGGATAAGTATTTTAATTTAAAATATTTTTTTTTATTTTTTCTGGATTTCATTGACATTATTCAGCACATTTTTTAAAATAAAGGAGAATTTTTCCCCACTCTGGCAATTTTTACACACACATTGGAGTATGCGTTTTTACAAATTGTCGAAACACATATGTCTAAAAGTAAGCATCATTCAATTTGAAAATTCTGTTTGACAACGCTCCATCTGGATTATTTTCTAATCTGAGATTGTTTTGTACTAAACATTTTCAATAATAACATGTATGGATATGTTTGAACCTTGAGATTTTTGATACTGTTTCCTGGAACTTTTTTTTGGAAAAGTTGGAAAAGATCGGTATCTGATGGGTATTATTATTTTTTTTTTGTTACTACACCTACCACATAATCTCACCACACCATAGGTTGACTGGTAGAGTATGCCTTAAGGCATTAAATCCGTCTTTTGTTGTCTGTAAACAGGTATGTACAATAAAGAATAAATAAATAAATAAATAATTGAATTATGTTATTTTATTCTGAATTATTGTAAATAATTACTTTTTTTAGTATATATGGTAAGTCTTTATCCTTCTGAGTCTTTTCATAGTAAGAATTAATGTATGCTTGTTCCTCGTATTTACTTTATGTACATCATTATGTTTTATATGGGTATACATTGAGTTTTCAAAATATTGATAAGAAACAGTCAATATATGTATAATTTTAAGCAAATTTAAAATATTTGCCTTTGTCTTTATCCTTGCATCGAGCACATATTGATGTGAACTAAACCAGCTAAACTGATTTAAAAAAAAACAACACGAATTTATCAATAGTCCAGCTACACCATTAATCGGCAAAAACGGTTTTGATACAAAGGTCAGGCAATGAAAATCATGCATTGACGCAATTACGGTCATTCTGCCGAGAATGACCGACTAAGAAATAGTATTCGAAATTTATTTGAAACCGGAACGCAGAGAACATAGTTTGTACTAGTATCAACATAGCCAATGGTATGGGGTGTTTACTATTGTGTTATTTAAAATCTCTGTAAGTGTCCTAAAACGTACGAATAAAAACTTATTTTTAACTGACTTTAAAAAGAAGAAATTTACTCCATTCGGATCTGTCTATTTTTTATGTGTGTTCGCGCATATCTCCCCAACGTATAAACCGATTTTTAAAAGTATTTTTTATTTGATAGGATATATTTCGAACTTTAAAATCTGTCCCACAAATATTTTATAAAAATGGTATTAGTTGTTTGTGTTTAAAATAAAAATAATGTTATGCTATTTAATTCAATTACATTGTTAAGGCCTTTGAAGACGGTTTTTGTAATTTTCTGTATGAGCTTATAAAAAAATAATAATGCCACAATAATATTGATTTATTTGTTGTTTTTACATCTAACCTTTTTTGGTTTTCACTTTAAGTTACCCACCACAATGTCACTAG
Source organism: Graphium colonna (assembly GCA_025505425.1). Lineage (NCBI taxonomy): Eukaryota > Metazoa > Arthropoda > Insecta > Lepidoptera > Papilionidae > Graphium > Graphium colonna. The sequence goes on from JAOCPS010844072.1 coordinate 9,327, forward strand.
TAAGGACACATGGCTCGGCTTAATCCTCTCTTCCAATCCCTCTATGATTATCTCTAATGCACAATATCCCGCATCTGGATTTTCTCACTAAGATTTAATATTCATGTCCTACTTCCTGACACCTTACCCAAGCCCATACCCAAAGTTCTTAACGTGCATTCTTTTTCATTTTACCATTAATATAGACCAACTTTGTGATTATGCGGTTATTATTGATTGAAAGCCTTTGTGGAATGCTATACGATAGATGAAAAGTTCAACATCTTTACTATATTGGTCTCCAAGTTGTATGACGTTCACACACCTATCAGAGAAATTCACCTGAAACGTGCACCGGCACCTTTGATGATGAAATTTTTGTTACAATGAGAAGTAGAGACAGGACTTTTCGTAAATTTAAGAAAAACCGAACGTAGAAAAATTGGTCTTCTAGAAACCGTTGTATCAAATCATTCCCTAATACCGTAACATTGTTGATAATATTTCATCTTCAACTGATATTTGGAAGTTCCTAGGGACGCTAGTTTTTGGTGAGGCACAACATTCAAACCTTCCTTATGCATTTTCTGTTGATGATTAAAATCACTATTTCATAACTACTTCCATAAATCAAAAGACAATCCGTGACACTTTTTTATAAATGGTTTGACACTCCTTCATATTAATTCATTTTCATTTTTTCCTGTAC
>JAOCPS010844101.1:0-10013 GCA_025505425.1 Graphium colonna
AAAATATTGAAGGCTAAACTATATAAATAAATATCTATGCTAACATAACAATAAATGGGCAACAAAGTTATTTTGACTCCTGAGCTTAAATATTGTAATTAGGCCCCTGGTGTACAGCACAAAGGTTTATTTTATAAATATTTATAATAAAAATATAAATAAAAAATTATGTATATCTTTAAACAGCTCAGTTCAGTTGACTTTTTTGTGTTAAACTATATGAAATCTGTGAAGTGTGAGGCATTTGTAATTTTTCTGTCCTTATGTTAGTGTAAGAACGTTTGACATCAAGCCTGTTCTTTTCTATCGTACCAAAAAATAATTTGTTTGCTTTGATAAACCCAAAGATAAAAGTTTAATATTTAATAATATATTACGTACTAAATTTATCAAAATGGTCAACTTCAAATTGCAATGTAAATCCTTGAAATAAGCCGATGGAAATAAACCACAAGCTTCTACAGTAAGTGAAACTCGACTAGTTTGAAATTCAGAGTGTTCTCAGCGGTTCGAAGAGCAAAAGCTTTGGAGCATCGATTTTCGAGAAAGTGAGATTGCATTCGTGGAAAGAAAATATAATGCTTCTCTCCTATTTGTACTCTGCACGTAGTTTTGATATCTTTTTACTTCTCTCTTCAACGTATGATCACACAGATATGTTTTGAAGGAATGAGCACTATCAAGCCTGTATCTCAATTTTAAATTTAATGAGATCAATTCAGCGGGAAAAAAGTAAAAATGAAACAAATAGAGTACAAGCTTTTCGTATGTTTTGTTTAATAGTGCAAACTCGTGTTGAACATTGAAACAACCCTACGATTGTTGTCAAGTGATTTAAAATTTTGAGTGTAGCAACGTAAAGTCTTTTTTTTAATTAAAAATCTGAAGTAATTAATACTTGATATGACCTCTTTTATATATCAGTATCTACAATATATTGAATAAGAAGGTATAAGTTTAGAAGAGAGCTCGATATAAGATTTTGCATACTGACAATTTTAAATACACGCAGTAGTTGACTTATTTTATTTGTATCATTGCTTCCACCCTGAAGAACGTATATTAAATTGTTATTAATTCGTTCGCCATTACTGAAGCTGGAATTTGAACTGAGAGGTGTGAATTGGTGTAATTGGCTTGGCCAAAGTCCGAAAGTCACACATACCAGAGTCGTCATTTTAAAAACACGTCACAATATTATCAAGAGGAAACAATAATGTTAGTTCAGTGAATTCCATCGTTTATTAGAATGAATTAGATACAAAAATTAATCGATATTAAATAAAATAATAGTTAACTATCAAGTCTACATCTGTGTGGTTTAAATATTCTCAAAGATGAAGTTTTTAATAACTCAAATACTATACTGTAACGATGACTTGACTTTACAGTCGCTAAGTCATAGTGACTCGGGGTAAACTCAAAATTGAGTCTACGTGTGTCAATGACCGGTTAATGACTCTAATGTAAGAAGTAGGATTCTAATATAGAAGTAGGCTTGGTATATTACATATTTTTGAAATATCATCCGAACGGTGACCAATACTCAAGCGAATGAAACTATACCTATAAAAACTACAACAAACGATCATAATGATTGTGAAATAAAAATTAAGATCCGTAAATCAAAAATAAATAAAATGAAAACTATGTATTGTTGTTAATTTTGCAGAGTGGTAGCCTAAGGACCCCTAGCAACATATATCGCTAAATAACATTAAAATTGTATTAAATTTATTTTTAAATCTTGTAAATGTCTTGCTGTGCTAAACAGGTCGCTAAATCTGTTAGCCAATTGTCAAATTTTAACAACCAATATCCGTTCTTTATTTAAACGTATTTACTTAATTTAATTTGTTTAGGTCGTATTTAAGTAAGTTAAATTTTTATATCGAATCAGTTATAGTTTATTTTGTTCTTATTAAATTAAATCGGCAATAATTGTAACATAAATGTATTTCGCTAAAATAAATTCGAAACGAGCTTAGGATTAAATGTTTCACAACTTTTCCAATAACAAAGTAATTTAATTCGCTTCCCGAAAAATATTTTTCTCCGTTGAAACGCGGCGAAAGTTTCCATGTTTCGTAAATGTAGGGTTCTGTAAAACTTGCGAAGATTAAAATCCAAAGTGAGCCTATTCGTTATTGGCAGAATTAAGTGGCCCAAGTAGATTTGGTGTAAGGGTTACCCATTCAAGCGTTGAAAAAGGGTTGAACGGACTGGGAACCCTTCGGAGTGAAGTTAAAAAAGGAATTGACGAGAATTAAAGGTCTGTTGTAAGGATTCTTAGATTTTTAATGCCCTGCATGTATTATAAGATAGTTAGAGGGTTTTTCACTGGGGATCGTAACTGGAGCCTATTTTGTTTGATGTCAAATTTGCCAGTTCAAAGTATGTACCTCACAAAATAGAAAAAAAAAATCTTTACATTTAATCTACAGGAAAAACGCTATCTGGTTTCTTCCCTATAGTAAATCATCATTGTCATTTAGATTACACATACAACTATGTCGATTGACCATCTTTCTACTTACAAAATATGCTCGATGCAAATCTAAAAATTGTGTATCGTCTTTTAGATTTATAACTAAAAGACTTCAAATGTCAGGAGACAGTTGGTTCAGACTTCCATCACATCTTTCGCTGAAGGCGTTTGATATTGTCGCTCAAATCGCTGGGGTATTAGATTCAAAGTGGAAAACCTAATCCGGTCCTATGCATTCCAGACTCTGTTCTGCTCGAATCGATTCCGCTCAAAGATCTCCTGGGAGCACAGCATCACTGTAGATACGATTTGCTTTTATTTGGAAAACGATCAGTGTTCCTGTTGTGTACTTATGTAGTTTAGATTGATATTGCCAGCAGATTCACTGGCTTACGATTGGTTTTGTACAGAATTTGCTCAAAATTTGGGTAACCAGGTATGCCAAGTTTTAAATTAATCAGATATAGATTTTTACATTTCATAAAGTCTTCCTCTTAGCCTTTTTTCCAAGTTATTTGGGGTCCACCTAAACCATACCAGAATTTCATTTTTACGCAGAGCAACTGACATCTGACCTCCGCAACCCAAAGGGAAAATTGAATTTATCACTGGAATCCCGTAACGACTGCCAAAGATGTTCTTGACAACCAGGACCGACTTTGTACATGCCCATCCAAAGCATGGATTACCTTTCTTTTCAGGCAAGCAGGTGATCAGCTTGCATTGCTCTAACTTAACTAAGATACAACAACACAAAATTGTTGTCCCCCCGTGGGGTTTGAACTCATGAACTTCAGTTTATAAAGCAAGCGCCCATACTATTAGGCTACGGAGATGGTTACATTTCATAGTGTGTCAGTCGATTCTCAATATTCTATTTCATTTATAATTTCATTAAATATTTTATGAAGTGTAAGTTTATTTATATCAAAGTACATAAGCTAATAGTATTTAATGTGTCATTTCAATAAGAATTGTAGCAAGTTTAGACTAGTTTCTTGATCTCGGATTATTCAAAATATCTGTTGAACTGTCGAACAGCAGATCTTTGCATGCCGTGTGTCTCATCTCTTTCCGTTTTACTCTTTACGATTTTTATATATGTGCTGCTATTCCCAGTTGAAATCTGTCTGCGTGTACAGTCAAACTAGATCGTGTAGCGACTGATTGCTTTCGGTGTTCATGTCTATAACGGTTACTCTTCCAATAATATTTAGTCTCGAGTCGGCCTGTTCGCAAGAAGCGTCTGGTCCTATCGTAAACTGTTCTATTTTAAAAGGCATCTGCTTTTAATCAAAGAATATCAAACGCTCGGAGCTAAGAGGGGTTGCCAACATGAAAGTGTCAATTAGTGTTTTTTATTCAACTTGGCAAGGAGGAGAAAAGATTCTTGGGCACGAGCGCGAAATTTCATTACAAATTTAATTAATACTATGCTGATCCGTTTGTTGATTTTGATAAATTGATGATAATCTTAAATCTTTTCAATGTTCTATGAGTACGTCTAGAAGTAATTTATGACTACGTTAAATAATTTAGCTGTTTTAAAACTTATTATCTAATTTAGAAGGAAGCGTAAAGTCCTCAACAGGTCTTTAAGAAATGTAATAAATTAAAAGATGGCTGAGAACCAAATTTCTTTAAAGAATTTTGAATCCTTTTAAATTTTGAAACATGGTACTGTATTTATATATGTTTACTTTAAGGTTTGTCTGCGCGTACCTCCATCATTTATGAACATATTAAAAATTCTTTCTATATCTAAAATAATATACTTCCGGATTAGTCCCATAAAAAATTGGGTCAGTAGTTTGTTTTTAAATGTGAATAACGGAAACAATATGCTTCGAAAGTACCCTTTTGAAGCGCTAGAAATCGGTTTTTTGTAGTTTTCTGTGTAAATAATCTTTTTAGTCTATTGATTTAAAATACAATACAAAGGTGGTCAAATTGATTAAATAAATGATAAAAATTTGCAATCAATTCTTATTATTGCCAAATAAAAACGAGCAAATTATTACTAACATTTCTTGAAAATTCAATTAGTTAAAACATTACTGTTACATTGATGAAAATACAAATACATCTTCAATTAGCAGTTGGCAACACGATTCGTGACTGAGCATCTTTTACTTGAATAACGAAAAACACTGTTAAAGGTTTCTATTGCCTAAAATTCCACAATATTTAACATTGTTGCTTTAAAATTTTTTTTTGCAAACAGAAATTCACGCGTGACCACTCAGGGGCCATATAAATATAGCCAACTTCCTCATTTCACCAGGCCAAAATTTTGTACGTGACGTTCAGGCCCTCCTTTTGCTCAACTTTGGACATTCGGACATTAGATTTGTCAACGCAGATGAAGTACATCAAGTTCAAATCCTACATATTTATTATTAAATTAAAGACTTCTAAACCACAATTGGCCAGGTCTCTCGGCATTCAAACTATTTAAAAGCTCCTGGGATGCTCATGTTTAACGCTTCTTTATAATGTCGGTCCTGGGTAGGTCTCATCCACTACTTGTCTTATCTTCCACGTGTCCTGCAACTAACCTGTTTAATTTCCAGAAAAAAAATTAAATTATTATATATGAAAATTCAAGTAGGAAGAATAATAATGAACGGTTATCAAAATTTATTTACAATTTTTTAATTATTAATTATTTTTATTCTACATTTCGTTGAAAGGGGTATATGAAAGTCGAAAATACAAGTGAATGTACAACGGGTAGCGTTCCTTCTAAATAACATAAGTTTTAAAATTACGATCATGCTTACAAGTTTTGTATTCTTTCTGTTAATATAATTAATGTAGTATATGATGTAAATGTTTTAGATTTTATTTCAACCATATTATATGCTGGGCAGTACTGTTGTGGTCTTCTTCAATTTCTTCTCAGTTCTTATTTTTTAATAAATTTTTACCTTGATTTATTAATTTTGGAACGAAGTTAGTATTGCAATAAACGAAAGAATGATACACTGGCTGGTTTCAGGCTGAGTGAAGGATTAAAATATGTAAAAAGAAAACTAAGGAGAAGAGAGATCGACGTATGACTTTTGGGACTTTAAATTTTATCTCTTGCCTAATATTGTAGTTTCACTAGTTTTTGTGGAAAATATGCTTATCTTATTCGGGAAAGATCATTTTAATTATCGACGCTACTACATTCACAGTTAGAAAAGTATAAAGTAGTAATAGAGATCCTATTTTATTCCGATACTAAAACATATTTATATCACATTAATTTGCTTGGTCGATTCTAGGCCTTGGCTCGTTTTTTCCAAGAAAATCTCGATACCAATAAGCGGATTAGTCATCATGCAATAATCCAATCGTTTTCTATATAATAAATAAATCCGTACGAAACGAAACGGCAGAATCCCGGCCGAGGGAGCACCGCACATCGGATTCTTTGAATATCTGCCAAAAAATATTAATCTTGCGCTCCCGAAATAAATTTAATGCGAGATCGATCCATTTCGTTTACATCGGCAGGGATTTGGTCCGAGTCAGAAGATATCATATCAGACAGTATTGATCCGGGTGGGGTGCTTTTCCCGTCTGTATGTTAAGAAGCCTGAAATTTAATATAAAAGAAGTAGGAAGAATTTTAAAAATGGACTGTAGATGTTTTTAACCAATATCCTGATGTAAGGACATGGGCATCCGACCACGTGGTCGAGAGTTCGAATCTCGCCAATCGACTTTTGTTGTGAAACATATCCTAGCACAAGTCTAGCTTAGTTGAAATGGTTTAGAAATATTAGTAAAATTTTTAATAATTTGCTATACTCTCGAAAAGTCTAGAAAAGACATCATATAAGTCACTATTGATCTGTGCGGGTTTGCTGCTCCAGTCTTGATGCTAGGAATGTAGAATCTTAGAGTGGATAACGAAAAATAATGTAAATACTAGAGATTTTTTTTTGCTTGTTGTGTCGATTGTCACGGGTCAAATTTTCTTTTGCGACTTTTTTGTTACAAACGGCTTCTACTAAAGACCCAAGGTTTTCGTATAAGTCAGGACGGAAGGTATAATGTCACTATTGATCTGCATTGGCTTGTTGCTCCATTTATGTTGTTAGGACGTAATACTAAAATCTTGAATCTGTAGTGATTTTGAAAATCTTGTTAATTTATATAAGATAATAATTAAGGTTTAAGACGTTTGCATGGCTGGCTAGTGCATTATTTTTGTACATGACTGTCCAGGCCTTATGCGGTCCAAAGGACAAAGTCCATTATGATATGGCATAACGTACCAAGTTGCATCAAGTTCAAACGGTTTTTAGAGACTAGACATATTATATTAACTCCCACAGATTGATAAGGAATATCCGGGTTTTGGGAGATATTTAATAAAATCTAAAAATAGATTTGCAGAAAATTGTTTCTATTGCATTCTACATCTTTATGACTGATTGTGTAAACGTCATGTTTTGAAACAAAAATCATACTTTTATTGTATAAATTAAATTCTCTGTCCAAAAATCAAATCCATAGAGCGTAATGTCGTAAAAATTATGCAAATAATTACTACATGATTTTGATCTTGATGCATGAGATTTTTTGGTACCGCTTTTGGTCATTGCGCTATATCCTTTGTGCGAAAGGAGTATGTATATTTTTATATATTTAAAATCCTACGTTTCTATGCGATGTGTTATGGATTTTATTATAGATTTAACTGTTTAGACGCAGCGTATGCGATGATTCATTGGACGTGCTTTATGAATAATTGGAAAATTGCCAATCACTAATATATTTCTGGTTGAGCTTCTAATCAGTAATCATTTTATATTTATTTCTATATTATATCACTACGTTTGGTCCTCTACTATTTACTTTAAAATTGAAATGTTCTTAATTTACGTTTTCATATTAATTTTTCTATAGACAAATGTTATATTAAATTTATTTTTGACAGAAAATAGTGAAAACGACTTCAAACGCAGAAGACTTTAGAAGTGATCGTTCGTGTAACAAATATTCCAGTTATTTTGATTTAAAAAGGAAACTGTTCACCGATTTTACGAGCGAATTATATGGGACCACATTGTTACTATATACATATAATAATTGAACAATTAAATAAGCATTTACATATAAAAATTGATCAGTTGAACAAACATACATATTATTCGATGAACGGTTGGCGCAGTTGTTAAGACATTGGCTGCGGTGTCGCAGGTCGTGGGTTCGATTTCCACACAAAGCAGGAGCAAATATTTGTACTACCTTTAAATATTTGTTACGGATTTCAGTGTTTGTCTTTGTGCGATCTATGTTTGTAAAACGCTCTTGAAACACAAAATTTTGATCTTACAATAAGAGCAGCGTTTTTTCAGTGCATAAGAAATTTGCCGTTATTTTCCTTCATATTCTTTTTTCAACTGGCAAGTTGTAGAGGTATTTAATACTTTATATTGTCATCTCTTGTACCTATAACTGAGCAATTAAGAAATGATTGATTGATACACACTTTCGAATAAAGAAACTTGCGGAAATTAGATAAATACAAAACACACAGTCGTGTTAAGAACCTTTTTTGAAGTCGGTTGAAAAATATCAAACTTATACTTTAAAACGCAAGCACTAGAAAACTATATACTCGTATATAAATGTAAAAAGTGAGTCGCGAAGATGGAAAGCGGTACAACACTTGCTCTTCTATAAAAATTACCATAAATGCTAAGGCAGTTAAACTGAAAGCGTTCCATTTTTTATTTCCTATCTCACTTGTTCAACAGTGTTTGCAGTGGAACAGGGCTGATGGTCCATAAACTCCATCGTGAATATTTATTGTCGCTTCCGACGCCAAACTTTTACAGGATTCCTTACTTAGTCAGACTTTAGTCAAAAATATAAATGATCATGACGAAAGTTAGTAAATATTCTTATTTTGGACTCTACCTTAATATCCGTTTTGAAATCACATCGTAACAGTTTTTTTCTAGTTTTTTTCAGCCTGTTCGCTTTAATGAAAATTATGTTAATTATTTTCTTGGTGTTTTTGACTTATATATTGTATTACTTTACTTATATATGCAGAGGCCGAATTCTATTACAAGGCGAGAACATTTCTTTGTGCCATTTGCCTGTTTTGAATATATACTAAATTTCAGTCTTTTTTATAACCCCCGAATGTTTATGAAAAAAATTATTGATGATCAGTTAAATAGTTATGAACTAAAAGAGTCAAAAAAACCATCTCACTTTCGAATTTATAACATAAAGATTTTTTTTTATTTTATAATTTTTTTATTTTATTAATTTAATTTGAAGTCTATTTATTTTTTTATTTTTATTTTAAGTTAATTTGAAGTCTTCGTGAAGTAATGATGGTAGAGCATGATATCGTTCTACTGCACTTTTACGGTCGCGCTTGCCAGGGAAAGTACCACCGCCCTTTTTAAAGTCAGCAAAAAATAAAGTATACATGACTTTTTGGGATGCCGAATCACCATGCCTACCCTTTTCTATTCCCACTACTATCCCTTCTAAATCCTTAATCCTGACCATTTTATACAATAAACCTATCTAGGTTGACAACGCACTCGTAACTCTATGTATGTTTCGTGTGTTTATGGTAAGGGATCGGGTGAATCAGGTGAACCGGCGGCTCGTTCGTCTTCCTTCCATAAAAAATGACGCTCGAACATCCTGTTTATATTTGTACCCAAACCGCTTCCGCTTATCGCTTGCGCCGCAAATTATAAACGTCAGCCGGCCGTCAAGTTGGTATGCCTGGCGCGTGTCCGTCAGAGCGGCGGCAGATTTATTTCACATCGCGCCACACACGGCGATGTATTGACGTTGCCAACATTGCCAGCGACTGGCGTCTCAATTCCGGATTGAAAACGCCGATCTGTTAGCAAGTCCGCAAATATAAGGTACTGGTTATAATAGCTGTTACCAGCGGCTTCACCTGCGCAATTTTTAGATTTGTCAAGTATCCTTTCTACATGTTAAGGAAATTTTATCCGATTCCATTTATCCCTATGCGTGGTAAAGTTACTATTAAATATATAGAACTTTAGTATTTATGATAATAATAGGGATAGGGTACTTTAGTACTTTACTTCTAGTCCCTGTCTTATTGCTCTTCATGAAATCATGTCATCTTAATCGACACCAGAACGTTCAATTGTAAACATGGAGTTTCATCGTACGTCCTTAAAAAAATCTCGAGATCTAGACAGTATCTAGATCATTTCTATCTAGTAGATTATTAACCTAAGGACGAAATCAGGATTTGCTACGCAATAGGCCAGTATATCTAGAAGCTAAAATTGCAGGTGAAGTGTAATCAACGGTAGGTGGAGATTTTCATGAATGGCTGAAAACTCCTTTGACGCCGTCAGTGACTTAGTTCTTAGAATGTACAATGAGTTGATAAGGTGTAGCAAGTACAAACAAAAATTAATAATGAAGCCGAAGGTATGTAGGATTAACAAGTGACACCAGGACATCAAACACCTCAGTCCTACCCGTGACCATGAACGCTGTAAAGGGT
>JAOCPS010844112.1:0-10012 GCA_025505425.1 Graphium colonna
GCTACCTGAGCACCCACGCTCAGGCAGTACGCTCACTGACCGTGGATGCCCAGTGGGGGATTCTCCAGGATTTCTGGCACCCCCTGGGGTAAAAGATCTTTAATTACCTTTCACTGTATCCGTGATTTTTAGTAACAAATTATTCAATCGATTTGGGAGCACCTATCTTAGCATTAAAGTCTCCTATTAGTATAGTGTTTTTGTACGTTGATTCCAGGGCTTTATTGATTGTGTTGTAAATGTATCAATCTCTTGTTCACTCGCTGCTTCCGTTGGTGGTCGTCGGTCTTTATACAAGTATATGCGTCGGTCGGTGCATATACATATGTGTAAAGGATATATTTTGACCTTGTATATTTATGTTTAGTGTAGCAACACGTTCTGTATATCCCTTGAAACTTGTTATGTTATTTTAAGAGCTTTGTATACTAGGAATCCTACTCCATGTTTACCAGGGAAAGAAGAAAAAGATTCCGAGGTTCGATCTCTCGACCAACTGTGATTTTGAATCTAATCAAATCTTATCCACTATACCGTGGTGCTCCTTGCTTACTATTCTAATTATGTATAGGCTTTCAGCTGTTTTCTTAATAATGCTACTAATTTATAAGTTACTAAGTCCAAAGGGCTATCTTACGTTTTTAAACTGATGGCGGTGGGATTTTAATTTTTTTATAATATACCTTTATGTCTAAACTAAGATTTTTATGCAATAGTTAGATTTTTAATAATGTTCAAATAAAGCACTTTTAAATATTTTTACACTTTTGTAATTGTTTCAGTACAGTGACTAAGATCTTAACTATAAAGTGCACTATTTAATCACTTCACACAGAAAAGTCTTATACGCCCTTAATATCTAATAAAAAGACTTTGTTTCAGAAAAAATAACACTACTAGTTATGTATTACCATGTCCTTTCAAGAATTCGCACAATTTGTAAACTTTTAAACACTTGTAACTATTTTTCAAAACACTTTTTAAGGAGCGAATGTTTACGTGACGCACGGTACGGCCCTTCCTTCTTTTTACGTTTAAAATAACAGATCATAGATATTGTTCCAGACTTATTTGAACAAGATAATTGGAAAGTTATATGACAAATACTGTCAGAGCTCATTTCTGCGAGGAGATTTAATTTACGTTACATATCAGAAAAGTATTAGGGTGATATGGCAAAGTTAGAGTAGTTACCTTAAAAACTCATTTATTATACGTACTGTTAAATTGTGTAAAACGCGAACTTAAATATTTACACATCTGATCCTAAGTATTATTACGAGTAGCTCAATTCTTGTAAAAGGATTATTTTCTCCAGGTGCTTTTGTGCAACTCGCTTAAGGTAAAGATATCCGCTCTTACTCCTATTACACGAAGGTTTGAACGTATACACTCATCAAGATAACATTGAGCGCTTGAACTCTTTAATTCGCATTAAAAACTCGGTAAAGTTTAAATAGCAGTTGCAGTAAAGTAGACGAGAGTCTTAAGTATACATATATGTAAAATTAAACGTAAACCATGTTAGTTCTTTGAACTACTCTCCCCTTTTAAACTTATTTCAATTAAAAAAAGTTTTACTTTAATATAAAAGATATCATATTTTAATTTAAACTTAAAACTGCACATTGATTTAAGTTTAAATTTTAAAAAAAAATTAAACATAAAAATAGGTTTATTTACTAACATGCTTACGCGTTCCTATGACAGTTTCAATACATCTTACTTACGTTATAAATGTAAAAATGTGTTTGTTTTAAAGTTGTTTGCCCCTTTACACAAAGAATAATGATTAAAATAGATATACCGATAGTTTTAAGCCGGATAATCACATGAGATGGACTTGGGACAAATCCAAAAGAAATATCACGCGGGGGCAATCGCGGTGAAAAACTAGTATAATAATAATTATTTTTACAGAAAACTGCGAAACTGACTTCAAACGCCTTAGAATTAAATTTTTCAGTTATTTAGATTTAAAAAAGGAACTTTTGGAACGATTTCGATAAATAATATAAAGAACTTCTTCGTAATACAAACAATAAACAGCTTTTTAAACAGCTTTTCAAAAATTTTAATTGAACATTAGTTCATAACTTACGAAGAATTCTGCAAATATACATTAAAATCCTGAAGAAGAATTAAAAGTTCGTTTGAAAATTGTTACAGGTTGTATTTACTGTGGTTGACATTTATACGATTAACAAATGTACGCAGTTTACATTTGACAAAGTAATAAATACTCCAGCAAAATTTTCTGAATGTGAAAGTTTATATATTTTAATATTTTATGTTTATAGGTATGATGAATATGAAAACAGAGAATTAGGATAACAATTGATAGTAATATATTTTACTAGACGGTTCCACGTATAGATCGGAGTCTAAATAAGGCGAACAAAATATATCGCAGGTGAAACAGCATGAATTATCTTGTTATTACATTACCAAATAGTAAATTAAGCATAGTATACGAGGAAAATTTTATTATTTGTCTATATTTTCAATACATTCAGAGAGCGTTAACCGCAAAAATAATACTCTTATAATTTGAGCAAATATTTGAAGAAATTAGGTACGCTGTCCTTTCAGTTACTCGCTTCAATTTCTCATCAATTCGGAGATCGATACCGATAACTAGACATACAAACGGCTCTTCAAATTTATGTTTTCAATTTATATTATGCTCCGTTTGATATGAACGTACCATTTGAAATTATAAGGCTTTAATGTAGATTGAACATAACAGAGATAAAAGCAACCAATTCAAAGTTATTATTGAATAAAAATCCATTATTTTTAATCTGCTTGAAAGCTTCAGAAATTTGATGACGAAATAAAATATAAATCCAGTTTTTGTTTAGTAATAAATAAAAATATTTATAATTTTGTAAGCTTTAATTTTTTTGTACTATCAACACGGACAATTAATAAATTATTATTTATTTGTTTATATTTTAAAATTGAAATTAATATTACTTGAATGGAGCGACAGTTGCATTTCTCACTGCATATCTAAACAACGCTTTTTGCGTTTATTTATAAGTAAAATTAACAATTTACACTGTGTAGTAAAGTAGCCGTCCGTATATAACTTTAATTTGACTCATGCGAAAAGAAAGAGAGGAAAAGCACCGTATTCCTAAGGTACTCTGTAAATATTGATTTTAAAGTGGTAACTAAATAAGAAAGGGCCAAGAACGCGAACGATATTCGAACGTATTCCACATTTTAGTCTCATTTATAAACATTGGCATATTTCTAAACAAGATTGAGTTTAATTATTAATATACACCACAGCAGCAAGAAGGCTAAATTTTGGTCTCGTTTTAGCATCTTTTACAAACATAAGATAAAGTCATTAATGATTCAGTTTGTAAAGAGAACGCGAAGACCTAAAAAATAGAAAAATCCGATTTCCATCGAATACTTAAAGCATTTTTTAAATAGGTTAATAATATTTAACAATTCTTGAGTACATGTCCATAAAGTATCACAGTACTTCAGTGATACGTTGTCAGGGTATGAATAAAAACAGTTCATTACACAATATACTCATGTTGCCAGGAAAATTGGCCCAATATTACACCTAACAGTAATTCATACTACAAAAAGTAAATGTATAAAAGTGAAAATACCTTTATGATGTCTTTTTCAACTTAACGTCTGTGAAAAAGACATAACCTTAATATGGTATAATTTATGTATCAAAAAAGATTGCAATACGTATAAATATAATAAGTAAACACTAACACCTGGTAATGTATGAAACTTCACATAACCCAGAAACATTTTTATTTTTCACAGGTATGCAAGTTTCCTTCCTTCCTTATCGTAACCTAAATTGATTTTTTTTTAATATATCAATCATAATGCATTATTTGTAGGTGTAGTACGTGACTACTCAATAGTATTTAAACAGTCTTTACCAACTACAGATGCTAGTCATGAACGAAAACCATTATTTTTTTAAACACTTACAAGTTCTTCAAAAATTAAATAAGTTTCCAATATTTTTACCTTATTTTTCTTTACAGAAAATAATGAAACTGACTTCAAACACCTTACATGTAAATCGTGAAACAAATTATTTAGTTATTTACATCAAAAAAGATACTATTAAACTATTTTATTATTATTAGATGTTCAAAGTAAAATTATGATAAGAACGCCAACGTATAATTCACAAGTTGTGCGAAATATCAAGTTTCGTGTTTAAGAAAGTTGCGATATAAAGACTATACGGCATTTTTTCAATTTCAATAAATTGAAACAAGATATTAAGCCATATTGTTTTAAAATTTCAAGCTCCGTTTATCCATATCACTGTTCAACAGTTTCATGAAAATGAAAATTATCGGATATATAAACACAATGTATATATGCGCCATTCAACGTTATTGTTTTGCCGATTTATTGCCTGGTCAATATATTGGGTGTTCATTAGCTTAATGCATAATGTATAATTTATTCATGGCAAGAGACAAGTGCCTAGAGTGTTTCTTGCTTCATTTGACAACTACGTTATAAGAATATTGGTCACAATTATTAGCATTGAAGTTCAGTAATTGAAAAGTTAATAGGTAATTTTTATAAAGTATTCATTCTCCAGAAGGAATTGATTTTGTTAGGATTATTTAAGTTATGGTTCTGCAACTGTCAAATAAGCAAACTATAGTGAAAATATTGTACAATATTACAAAACCTTAAGCAAAAAAATGGAAAGTCATTAATCATACTTATGATAAAATTGCCATAATAAGGTACGGGTATTAAAATTGTCTTATAATATTATATACGTATTATTGCAGATATAATAACATAAAACACTTTTTCGGTATTTCTTTTTGGAAAACCTATCCCTCATCAAAGAATTTGTTCTGAAAATCCTCCATATGGAATGTTTTTTTGCTTCTATATCAATTGTATCTTTCTTTTCTCTCAAAATGATAAATAAATAATGTCCTCCTGACCAAAATTACGACCACGGCAGCCAATCTAATCTAAGATTAGCCAACTGCACAGGAGATATTATAGTGCACAAATTTTGCGACTACTCAATGGTTTTGAAATAACCTTTGCCAACTGCAAACGCTAGACATGTACGAAAACCATTATTTTTGGTAAACACTTAAAAAAAACATTAAATAAAGTAGTTTTCAATATTTTTTTTACAGAAAACAGCGAAACTGACTTCAAAAACCTTACATGTAAATGTTCGTGAAACAAATTATTCAGTTCTTTTCATTTCAAAAATATACTGTTAAACCACTTTATATGAAAACTAATGGAATGTGAGATAGATAATTGTTTATTTTTCAGTAATAAAAGAATTTTGTAAATCAATTCATAACTTGCGGAGGAATCAGGTCACATATACATAAAAAAACAACATACAACCGATTGAGAACATCCCTCTCTTTGATAACGGTAGAAAATAGATATTATTTAATATTTTCGATATTTAATTTTAGTATAGTGATATTCTAATCTCAAAATTATAAACTGTTAAGGATGCTCTTTCTTGTCTAAATTGTCGCTGCTCTGGAACACATTTTTGTTAAATATTTTGTATAATTTTTGAACCAAATCGATGCCACCTTCCTTTTAAAAATATTTTTCATTTAGGTATGCTCAGAAATAAAGTCTGAAGCTATAGAAAAATCAGTAGTAATTAACTTTTGTTTGACTGCATTCTTTGAAACGAGTAATTACAAGTTGTTAAAAAATTACAAAACGTTCTACATAAAAATTAAAAATCACTTAGTATATTATATTAACTTAACAGAGTGGAAAATGTTACCAAAATCACATCATTGAATAAATTCTGGTTCCAGGTGGCTATGTTACAACACAATCTTGTGTAACAAGTTGCATTCTTGTCATAATGTCAGGTGGGAGACTATATTTCCTTTTCTCTTGGGACTTGGTGGTTTATAGCTTAAATTGCCTATTAAGTCTCTTTCTCTTTATTTCTAATGCCTTAACATTGAGTAGTTTTTCTCTCTTTTACGTCTTGATCCTCAATTTATTATCTATAACAATACTCTTTAATATATCTTTAACATACATTCAATTATGGAGTGACATTAATTTTTTGATAAGTGTCTTTTGCAGATCGCGATTGGGTTGCATTTTAAACGACTTTAAAAAAGGCATGTATATTATTGGAAATGTGTTGGCAAATTTCTCCGTAGGGTATGATCCGATCTTAAAAATTTATTTTTTAAATTATCACATTTTAAAAACCACAAAGATCCAAACAATTTCTCTTTTATTATATTGGTAGGATAGTATAAAAATTTGTTTCAAGAAAAATTGTCTTCTAGAAGTCTCAGCACTTAGTTTTATCCTATGTTTACTGGTCATAAATGATTTCAGTTTCCAAATAAAAAAAAAATGTTAAATAAAAGAGGGCCCAACATAATATCGTAAAATTATGTTGCTTTTTTTTCAGCGATTTATTGTTTAGTCAATACGAGTATATTGTCTGTTCATTAGCTTAATCCATAATGAATAATTTATTCCTGGCAAGAGACAAGGGCCTAGAGTGCTGCGTGCTTCAATTGACAACTACGTTTTAAGAACATTCAGCACGATTATTAGAATTGAAGTCTCAGTAATTGAAAAATTTATAGATTACTTTATATAGTATTTATTCTCAAGAAGGTATTGGCTGCCTCCATAGCCTAGTGGCTTAACAAAAATTTCAAAGCTGATATTGTAAAATATTTTTTTTTTCAGTGTTTGCTATTTTCTTTAATTATGACTAATGATTTTCCTTTGCCAAGATTCTACCATAGTTGTAATTGATTAGTCATAAAGAATCCGGGGCTTGATGACGAATAAATTTTAAAAGCTACCTAAAAAATAATCTCATTCGAATTTATCATTTTATCATTACTTTGTAATCAGAATTTTTTAATTGCCATGAATCGCTGGAAAAAAATTGCAACAACAACTATGTAGTTGTCGTAACAATCTTTGTACAATATCCCATCACTCTTTTAATTACTATTATACTAGAATATGTGTAGAATATGCTGTCATCGCATATTTTGATTAACAACAGATTATAGGTACAGTAACTCTTATTTACTACACTTAATAACGTTGTTTTTCTGTTTTATGGTGCTATTGATATATATTTATCAATATCACCATAAAACAGAACTACTAACAAAAATAAAATAATGATAATAATGAATACAAATGTGATTGAGTGTTTATTTATATTATGTGAATTAAAACGTTTATCCCGTATATGTATATTATATATTGCAATATGTTTGTTGTGTTTATTTAAAAAAAAGTTGAATATCTATCTTTAGACGCTCAGCCAGATGAAATACTTTAAAAAAAACTAAACAGTGATTGCATGCTTAAAATAACAATCAAATACAAGTTTGAAGTTCTAATGAAGTATTGATATCGATTTGCTATTAGTACATAATGTTTTCATTCTTTATCGGTGAAGTTTTCATTGCCATGAACTGAGTTAGGAGTTATTTATATATGTATGTTTAACAATCTGGTAGTTTATATCCACTAAAATATTTAAAAATAATTTTGCTACTCCTTTAAACATTACATTCATTCTTTAGATAAAATTGCTTGCCCGTTAAGATATATTTACGTATTATAGCTATTGATACGTATTAATTTTCAAATTAATATCTTTCATTTTATTTAATTGTGCTTTTCTCTCTTCTGATTATATTTATGTGTTTAATAATTCAATTTATTTGTGACTCTTTTTAATTCCTGTGAAAATTTAATTGTGGATAAAAATTTCCAAGATTCTATTTTTTTCTCATAATTAATATTTTTTAATGTATAAAAGACTATCTATATTCTAGGAACGTAATCGATTGAGTTATTTACATGTGACAATAGAACAAATAAGTGCACAAATTCACCATTTTGTTAAAAACATTAGTTATTATTTCATTTTCGTAACCTTAATGCAAATTAACAGTTTGGTTTATAAACAGAGATAAGGAAGGTAAACTTTGTTAAGGAAAATAAGACGGATCAGCGCTCGTGAAACTCAAACATGCAGTATAATGAATTAAGTTACCTAACTTAGTAAGTTGATACCTTCATTTTTATCCGGTAATATAAAAATAACAAGGTTTGTCTTTGATATGTTTAGAATATATGATGCGATAAAATACATACAACAAACAAGAACGAAATTTTTATTTGTTCCGAGACTGCCGCATGGCTTGCACCTGTTAGATTAAACAAACAATTATAAATGGAAATAATTTAGCTAAAAATTCAAAGTGGAAAAGGCACGTAAATAAATTTAATGTATAAAATATTTTTATACATTAAATTTATTGTTTTCATATTTTTTGTTTTGATAGAGACTGGCCTGTTTCTTTTACAAATGTCTTAAAGTTTCTAATACTTGTTCCATGTAAATTGTATTCTTCTTTCTATTTCTAGGTTCTTGTTTTTCCTGTCCAAGCTATTCGTCATTTCCATTGTTTTTGTAATGTTCATTTTTTGTCCAACTTTGATACCAGTATGATGTAGGCTTTTTAGCAGGGTCTGCAACTGAAAACTTGTATCTGATAACAGCAATGAGTCATCAGCGAATCTTAGGTGGCTTAGATACTCTCAATAGGTATATAATAAATAAAGGGCTTTTCAATAAGGGCGGGTAGATTTTGTTGGCCCGTGGCGGCCATTTTGTTTTGGTGACATTTGTCAAACCCGTACGTTCAAGAAACGCAAGATCAGCCAAGAACATCGCCGCGGTCCGTCAAAGTGTACAACAGAACCCGTGATAGTCAATTTCCCGACGTGCACAAAAACTCGGCCTATTGCAAACGTCAACTTGGCGAATTTGGCGGCGAGACTAAGGGTTACACCCGTACAAAATTCAGCTGACCCAGGAGCTCAAACTTCATGACCACAGACAACGCCGTTGGTTCGCTGACTGGACTTCAAATCGTTTGAAAAAGGATTTCAATTTTTGCCGAAAAACGACGAGGCGCATTTTTGGATGAATGGCTTTGTTAACAAACAAAATTGCCGCTTATGGGATAACACAAACACACACGAGGTTCACAAGGTGATAATGCATCCTCAAAAAATTACCATTTGGATCGGATTTTGGTAATATATATGGTAAAATGATATATATATACATGGTCAGAAGCTATATAGCTTATATTGTTATGAAGTTTCATACTATTTCAAAACCAAGTTAAAAAATCAGTTAATGGTGCAGCTAGGACTGTATTTGATGTTTTGGGTGCTTCATTTTTGATGGAGCCAGAGCCCGAGCTTTTGTCAAGTTTCTGTTTTTTTTTCTGCGGTTTTTCGATTATAATTTGTTTTTCTAAATTTGTAGTCGTTACGTCTATGAAACTATATAAATTTCTATAAAATTCAGTTTCAGTAGTTATGATGTTGGTTTTAGTATGTTGATCCGTATCTTGTTTTCTCAAGCTTTCAATCCATGGTATATTTCTTCTAAGCATCTTGTACTACTTCTTCTCATGTATTTTGTCTACTTTTTGCGAAGTCTACTTTTATATATTTACTGCCTATTTTTTAAAGTTTGGAAAGTTCGTTTATCTCACTTTATGATTTGTTTCTAGTTCTCTGCAATTCCTTTCGTCTTTTCAATAGTTTTATTATAATTGTTGACAATATTTTATGTTGTTTGTGATCTCCCTTATTTTGGCGGGCGTGTTTTAAGCTAGAAGTGACGCTTTTTTCTATTTTGTGATAGTAATTTTGTACCAGATCCAAATTGGTGGAAAGCTGAGATGTTAATCTTGTCTTGTATTTGATTATTTCTTCTCCTTTTTTATTTTGGTTATGTGACTTTTCGTGAAATTTATTCTGCTCGTTTTTTGTTTAGTTGCTATTATTGTTGCTCTGATTATTTTTTTTTATAGAGGAGGAGGTAAACGAGCAAGCGGCTCACCTGATGGTAAGTGATCACTGCCGCCCATGGACTCCCGCAACACCAGAGGGGTTACAAGAGCGT
>JAOCPS010844123.1:0-10012 GCA_025505425.1 Graphium colonna
TATAATATCTCCTGCGCAGTTGGTTAATCTCAGATTAGATTGGCCGCCGTGGCCGTAATTTCGGTCAGGAGGACTTTTTTTATATTTATTTTGCGCTTAATAATATTTAAATTATATAGCGATAATATTTAAATTTTCTCATATTTTTATTTTTTAGTATTTCGATTACTTAGCTTGTTTTAAATAATGATACGTAGTATTGACATAATGAATACATGAAAAACCAAATATATTGGTTTTATTTCATTAAAATTTACAGTGAGAATATGACAACGTAAAAATGTCAAAAATATATCATAAATATGAAAGATGCAAAAAGGTTGAAATAACACCACATTCACCCATCCGTTTCGTAATCTCTCAACCAAACTGGGGCTCTACTTTCTCTCGAGGATCGCTGAGGCTTCCGGCAGCTTCCGAATGATCCCGAGATTCAAATGGATTATTTTCTGGTGGTGGAAGAGGTGCGAGTTCCCTATTCGATACAGTAGTTTCGTGCTCATCTGATAGCCATACATAAGAGTAAGAAAGGTAAGCTTCTATAAATTCCACTTCTTCCACCTGCGGATCGTATTTTGTTTGTTTCTGATTGTTTTGCATTAACACTGGACCAGGCTCTAGGAGCCATGTTGGCAATGATTCTCCTTCAGCTGTTCTACGAGGATGCTTAAAGAATCTTTCATGCGAAGTAACATTAATAGTGGTGCATAATAATGATCTGATGGAGTGAATAGCAACCGGTAAGACATTCTCCCAATGAACTGCGTCAAGATTCTTCGTCTTCAGGTATAATTTTATTGTTTTCCATAAGGTACCATTAAGGCGTACTACTGTATGTACTGTCGACAGTCTGATGTTGTTCATTTTATGTCACCTACCGAGTATGGCAAATATTTCGAGTCATCCGTACTTTACCAGGGTGTCTTAAAATAGTCTGTAGTTCGTTCAAACTTCTTATGGTTGTGCCGGCACATATACGCGACAGAGTATCAGCTGTAACATTTTGTTTACCTGGTCGGTATATTATATTATACTTATAATTGGATAGCTCAAGACGCCATCTTTCTATCTTTTCGTTTTTGATCTTACTATTATGAGACTGGTTAAACATGAACGAAACTGATCGTTGGTCTGTTATCAAACGAAAGTGTCTCCCGATTAGATAGCGTTGCCATTTTTTCAAGGCTTCAACCACAGCGCTCGCTTCCTTCTCAATCGAAGAATGGCACTGCTCGGAGTCATTTAAATAACGAGAGAAGAACGCTACTGGACGACCGTTTTGTAAAAGTGAAGCCGCAATTAAGTGCTCAGAGGCATCAGTTTCTACGGTAAAGGTTACTTTTGAATCAATGACAGTTAAAACAGATTTTGCTATATCCAACTTTAATTTCTAGAAACAATTAATTGCGGTTTGTTCAGAGGAAATTTGGAGATTGTTGTCAATGGGTTAATCTTTTCCGCGAAATTTTTGATCTATTTAGAATAATGAGCAAACATGCCCACAGTTCGTTTCAAACATTGAAAATCGTTTGGAATCGGTAAGTTCATTAAAGGGCGCAAACATTCTTTATCTGGTCTAATCAAGTTATTTATGATTTCATAACCGAGCAATTTGGCAGATTCTTGTGTATATACACTTGTCTTTATTTAGTGTGAGATTATATTTCGCCGCAACCTTTTTGAATTGTTTTAGGTTGTGATCATGTTCGTTTTTAGTCTTGCCAAAGATTGTGACATCATCGAGATAAGCGTAAGCACCCGTCAATTTTTCGTTACAAATGACATATTGTAATGTCCTTTGGAAAGCAGCAACTTCGTTGGTCACCCCAAATGAAATTCGAGTAAACTGATATAAATTCCCACATGCTTCAAAGGCTGTAAATTTCTTTTCCCTTGACAAAATTGGTACTTGGTGGTAAGCGCTTTTTAAACCAATTTGAGTAAAAAAATTGTGTTCTGCTACTTTCGAAACTATTGATTCTATCTTAGGCAACGGGTATACATCTAGCTCAGTGTATCTGTTAATAGTTAATGAATAGTCAATGACAAGGCGTTTGCGATGTGTCGTTCCTCATGTAACTAAGACTTGAGCTCTCCAAGGCGAGTTACATGGTTCAATAACACGATCCTTTAAAATTTTATCAATTTCGTCTTTTATAAATTGACTGTCAGCTTCTGAATATTTTCTTGTCTTAATAGCAACGGGTTTTATGTTCGATGAAATATTGGAAAATAATGAAACTGCGGCTGCCATAACGTTGCAAATTTTTAAAGCCTTAGCTGGACCACCAAACTCTAACTCTACGGACGAATGGTCCTGTAATATATCGTGTCCCATAATTACAGAATTCATTTTAGTCATAATAATTGAGCAAAGCTCTTGTTAATAAAACTTGTTGAACTTCCGCTATATATCAAAGCATCAGCTTTATAGTTGTGAACAGTAATAGCTACGGTACTTTTCTGGCTAACTGGCGAGACTAGCTGGCGATGCTGCTAAAATTGGCGATAGCCTTTCATCGTTTGGATAGTAGATCCACTGGCGTTATTAACTGGTTTATTTGATGTAAAGCCGCTTCTGCAAATGTCCTTTCTTTTTACAGATTTGCCTACTTGGCAAATCTGTAAAAAGAAAGGACATTTTGCGCATTAGGCACGAAAAGCTGGACATGTAATTATTTGGTGTACGTTGTCACCACAGAAAAAACACCGTTTACGTGACAACGTTGCCGCTAGATTAGGGCTGTTGGATCGTAAGTTGATATTCTCTATCTGCTTGAGGTGCATTGCAGAATTTAAAGTGTGACTTTTGAAATCATTTGAATTCTTTTCTGCCCATTCAAGAGATATCGTCTGATTATAAGCTTCTTCGAAACTAATTTCAAGATTTTCCAACAAAACTTCGACAAAGGTCGAATTTTTTTGAGAAGGTATACCGGCAATAAAAACTCCGCGCACATATTCGTTCCTGTATTCTTCGGCAGTGACAGATTTAAAATTGCAATTGAAAAATAATTGCTGTAAATTTCGTAAAAAATCTCCCACGGTCTCTTCGGGTTTCTGCTTTGTGGAAGTCAATACGAATCTAGCATAAATCTCATTTTTAGGCTTCAGGAAAATTTAACTAATTGCTTTAGTGTAGTCTTTAATATCCGGTAAGAATGAGTATACATTGGAAGATACGTTGCCAAACAATATTTTTAGTTTAGTACTATCGGATACCTTAACATCCTCAATTTCAACAGCGAGATAGTTTTCGAATGTTTCTTTCCAATGACGGTATTTCAAATCTGCAGCGGGAGTACCCGGATCTGTTTCAAACTTCTTGGGCCTAAGTAATCGCGTTAAAGAAGCCATTTTATACGAGTATTACTGTGTTTTATTAATGAAATGAATTGACATAATGAAACCAAATATATTGGTTTGTTTCATTAAAGTTTAGTGAGAATGACAACGTAACAATGACAAAAATATATTATAAATATAAAAGATGTAAAGAGGTTAAAATAACACCACAAAAGTTAAAGCGTTCATTAAATGCATGTGTAATGCGCAATCATTCACAGTCACACATGCGTCAAATCATGGCTACTTCATAAAATACGAATGTCAGACACTAATGTTGATATGGATAGATGGGTGGCTATACTATCTACAATAAAACTGCGACTTGTTAGTGGTGCACGTAGACAAACAACAAATACTGAATCAACTCTTATTTTAGAATATTAATATCGTGTTTTCAGGATGTGTGTAATTTTTTTCTTAATTTGGGTTTGGTTAATGAGTATCATGAAAGTTGCCACAGCTGCTCATATTAAATTTTACAATGAACATAAACGCAATATTTCAACTTCAAGTGTTATTTGTACATCTATAAATTAAAAAAAAATCAAGTCTGTTTTATTAAATATTACTATGTAGGATTACAACAATTATTATTGCGGAAAAATCCGATAATTGGTCGCCTAATCGTAACCATAGCGATACAACTTCGCAACGGAAACCCTAAGGAAACGAAAAGAAATGAAATTGTACGTACAATTTTGTATTTATTTTCTTATCAATAAAACAAAAAAAAAGAACTATGTTAGTGTCATAATTACAATCGTTGATCGATAGAGATTTCATGTCCCGATTCTGATTTCAAAAAAAAATCCATGTCTAATTTAATTTTGGTGTGATCCGCCGTCACTTTGTAGCGTCTAAGGAAGTGCACCAATGTCGTTTTCAATGACATCATCGCATATGTTTTACCTGTAAACGAAATACACAGTTGTAGTACTAATGATAGATATTATGTGCAGTTTTTATTAAGAAAAAAATGGAAATAATTTAAACTTTCTAAGCAGAACATCAACTTCCGATAACGTTTAACCTGACATTGATTTACGTAAAACATGCCAAGATGCTGTCAAATAAAGACCTTTTATTAATTAAACTGCTCTAGTACTTCATTGATAAGTAAACCCAAATGTAAAAAAAGAAAAATAATCGTTTGTATAATTGTGTCAATATCCGAAACTAGGACTTAGGACCCGATCAATTATAATTAAAAGGCAAATGGCAAGTGGAGTAGAGCTAGTGCGGTTTAATTATAAGCTTAATTTAAACTACCAAACTACTTCTGTAGCATAGTGTTATAGGCCAACTTTACAAACTGGAGTTTGTGGATTTGAATCCTCCAGGGGACAACAACTTTGTGTTGTTGTTTTTTGATTGGGTCGGGGCATTTTGGGCTGATCACCCGATTGCTCGATAATTATGATGATTCATGCGTTGGACGGGCATGTAAGAAGTTGGTCTGACGCCTGATCTCTCTCCGGTCGTGTCAGGTTACCGTCCCATCGAGCTATGAGAATAATGGAATAGAGAGTGCACTTGAATCTGGGCGTACATTTGTGCATTATAATATTTTCTGCGCAGCTGGCTAACCTCTGAAGTAGATTGGCCGCTGTGACCGAAAGTCGGTCAGAAGAACATGTTGTTAATTCAAACATTACCTTGTTTGAGTTGTTGCAGATACATGAATGACGGAAAACAAATAGTAAAACAATTTGAATCTGTTACTTTGTATACTGAGTCAGATAAACCAACCGAAGAACATTTCAAAGACTTGTATGACAATGGGTGGTGATAATCATTTAATATCAAATGAATCTCCTATCTTGCATTATAATTCATCCGTAGGCTAAATACTTAATGTATTTTTTTATGGAAAGGAAGACTAACGAGCAGACGTTTCACCTGCTGTTAAGCGATCTCATCACCCATAGACACGTAATGGCCATCCGGCTACCCTAAAAGTCATGCATACTTAATTTCATGCCGATTTTGTGATGGACGGTGGTAATTCGCGGGGCAAGCGTAGCCATAGATGTACAGCAAAAAGCTGTGAAAAGATGTTATACTCTACCACCAATGCAAAGCAGCAGCTCGATACATTAGTCAACAAGTTTCATTATAATTTTCTACCATAAATATTTATTGACGTTATACGCAAATTTAGAAAATCTATAGAATGTTTTGTAACCTATGCAACTTCGTCTTCCCATGCTGAAAACTGCAAAGGCCTTGGCCTTTTCAGGCAAGGTGGAGGGATCCAGCCATCTCTCCGGTCTGAACTCATCAGCGTCCTTGCCCCAAACAGTGTGGCGATGGATGCCATATAACGACAGGTAACATGTATGCCCGGGAAATAACGTGCATTTTTCTGAAACAAGTTAATTTCTGTTTTTTAATCCTTATCTAGGTCCTACTAGTATATTTTTTTGGTGCTCGACTAAATTAACAGGCACATTTAATATATAATTTTCGTTGATGTACGTTATTAATATGTAATGCTCGTGGTTTGATGAAAGAAGATGATGAATTTTACACATATCAATAATTAATTTTAATAAGGCTTACTTAATTTTACTTCTTTGTCGATATATCTCGCAATCACCGGCACTATCGTATACACTCTCATAGATTCTTTTAGTACCGCATCCAAGTAGACCAGATTGGACAGGTCTTTAACCTCAACATCTCTGTCAGTGCTATCGAATATACTTTTCAACCTAGAAATAAAAGAAACATGGTATTTAGGTAAAAATGTAACTTTTTTCACGATGCAATAAGCTGCCAAGTCGCAATTTATTTTCAAATTGGAGGTCATGGGTTCAAATTTAGCGGGGAGTGTTTGTGTTGTTGTTGATTACCCTTTTTTGTATGAAGGTAATAGGGGTGATCAATCGGTTGTATAAAAATAGAAATGATCTATGCCCCATACGGGCATGTTAACCACCAGCTCATGGCATTCACTATCAGGACGCGAGTGCCTTCAAATTTAATATATTTTTGATTAATTCGATAAGTATGTAATAGCTAATATTTCGAAAATGCTTTTGTTGATCTAGAAGGTGACCCCAAGTTATTCAAAAAAGTGGTTAGGGAAGTCAAATAGGGATCTGTGTATGCTTAAACGGCTAAACCATCAAAAATATTTTTACTGTCCAGTCATTACTCGTTCAGATTCACCGATTAGGCTCAATTAGGCTCGATTTTAATTGCGAAATGTCAACAGAAACCATTGCAACACCAACCAACAAAAGTACAATCAGTGACGTTTCCAATGTTAACATTAATGTTAAAGTTATTATACTTTTTTCGTTTGAAATTCAATCTTACACGCTGTATAGTTACTGCACTGCTATATAGTTGTTTCTACAAAGCAACATCTGACACGGGATAAAGATAATTAAAGTTCTTTTAAGGCAAATAAGAGCTGATTTGACAATGATCTTATTTAAAAAATCCATGCACACATACACACACATAGATTTACTCACAAAACAACTAATTATTTTTCTACAACTAAAGGCTTTTCTTTCGAACATAATGCCTAGTTAGTATTCATTGCGTATCACGTAATTTAAATCTTTAAGTTTATAGTAACATATTTATTACTTTTACTTTTAAAAGGAGATTTCTATGTGTATTTTTTATGTTAATACTTAATGTCATCTATCTCTCACTCCTAAGGTTTCACAGAAAACAAGCGTTCACAAAGATCTGCCAACTTTGTGATTAAAAGCTGAGTGGAAACCTTTTTGATGCATTTAATTGTCATTTTATTAAATTTGTATTTTATGTATTAAACCAAATAAATATTTTTCTTGCCTTCTTTCAATTTGAAAGTGGGTCGGGGACATTTTGAAGCGCTGATTGTGTATCTCTAGGGTTTTTTGTATATCAGTGGCAGAAAATTACTTTTTTGTTTGTTTGGCAGCTATCAAAGAGCTTCTGTGTCTTTTAAATGAAATATCTAGGAATACTATATATAAATTTCTTTCAAACTCGTGCTAATAGTTCGACATCTAAAATTTTCTACTTACTCATTAAACAGTCGGTCCTGAACTTGAGGATACGATCCGATGAGAGTAAGTGTGAATAACAGCGCAGTGGCAACCGTTTCATAACCGCTCACAATAATAGTATCCACATGTTTCCTCACTTCATCATCGGTGAAATGACCGTGATAGTCATACATCTCTAAGAGCAGCTCTAGAAACGGCTTGCTTTTTCTACCTGATAAACACAATATTTAATTTCAAATTATTTTAATAACTGCTAGCATGTAGTGGTAGCACATTTCTCAAATTTAATCCAATGAAGTGCCATAATAAAATAGCAGATGATACATATACAGAGTTACTGGTGAGTCATTTTCATATGAAGTTGAAATATAATTAAAAGTAAATTTTAATATAGCACTGTTGAAGTTAATCTAGAGGTAAATAAATTATTACGCAATTTATGTTCGTCCTAGCGGACACGGCGCAACAGGGGGTGAGGCGGAATGCGGGGGATTCCACGCGGGTAATATATCCATATTTACATATACATAACTGTTAAGTCTATGGAGTATCGATATAGTTAAGAAGTGAAATCTATTGCAGTGGTAAATATTATTAAAATAGTTTCTTGCTACCATTTCCTAAATACTGTTTCTAACAAGTGATCTATTTTTGTATAGTTTTTTTATTTAATCACGTACCCGTTATCTCGTTTCCGTTATCGTCCCATGGTTTCCTTTTATTTTCCATTCTCCATTTCTTGATTACCTTAAATGTTACCAGAATATTTTCAGTATATAAGTTGTTACTAGAGATAATTAAAGAAATAAGACTTAAATTACATTTGTGTGGTTTAAAAGTCTTATATAAAGTAAATCATGTTGCAAAAACGTACTTAATCTTGCACCTCATTGATAAACAAAAATCATGTTCAATTTTCATAATATATTAGTGACCCCAGAGTAGGTTAAACATCAAAACGTGTTTTATATTTTATATTATGATATAACGCTTACGCGAATATTCATTTTAGATTCAACAACTTTACAGATTTTTTGTGTTTTTTATTTTTTAATTTTACTACGTGACGTTTCGGATGCTTAGCAGAATTCGTGGTCATGGTTGAGACTGGAGTGTTTGACGTCCTTATTAAATGTTAGCTTAAAAACTAATATTGGCCCGATCTACAGTAACTACTTCCGGTGTCTTGGAGTTTTGCAGTGTTGTGCTGATGTACTTGATTTTATTTATAATATTATCTCGACCATCTTCCGTATTGACCGGTGTTCTTTCGTCAGGATTTTTGGCCTATAAAATCTGGCGTGTTATTTTGTATTTTTGAGACGCTAATTGTGTATTTAGGGATTTTTGTATATCAATCCCCTATCAATAAATGACAGAGATGATTATTATCCGAGTGGTAATTGAGATGTCAATTAAATGAACATAGTATTTCCAGGTGTTCTTTCACCAGGATTTTTTGGGCTATAAAATCTGACTTGTTATTTTGTATTTTTAGGAGCTGATTGTGTATTAAGGGATTTTTGTATATCAATGTCCTGTCAATAAATGACAGAGATGATTATTATCCGAGTAGTAATTGAGATGTCAATTAAATGAATATAGTATTGACCGGTTTCATTCCCCTGGATTTTTGCCCGATAAAATCTGACTTGTTGTTTTGTATTTTTGAGACGCTGATTGTGTATCTAAGGGTTTTTTCATAACAATGCCTTATCAATAAATGACTGAGCTAGTTATTATCCGAGTGGTAATTGAGATGTCAATTAAATGAACATAGTAATTACAGGTGTTCTTTCGCCAGGATTTTTTGGGCTATAAAATCTGACTTGTTATTTTGTATTTTTAGGCGCTGATTGTGTATTAAGGGATTTTTGTATATCAATGTCCTGTCAATAAATGACGGAGCTGGTTATTATCCGAGTGGTAAATGAAATGTCAATTAAATGATCATATTACCTTATCAGATACATTGTGCAGTATTTTAACGCATTTGTCCTGAGTTCTCCGTAAAGGGCTCACGTCGTAGGCAAAGTCAAGATACAACCAGGGCGATAAAAATCGCTTTACATATATAAAAAGCAAATCGCTCACTGCGTTTGTATACTTGCTATCTATAAGAGTATTGTCGGTCAAATCCATACCCATTGCGGTCACTGCAAAATAAGAGAGTTAAACATAACTAAAATTATTACTTCTAATTGTACTTTTTGGCAAGATACATTTTTCAATGTTGTCCAATCATAATTTAACCAAATCAGCTTCCGTGCTCATTGGTTAAAAATTATTGGTACTTTGTTCCGATCTACGCAGTAACAACTAATATATTTGCTGATTTTTTTACATTTACTTCAATATCTTAAAAACTGCTCAACCAGTTTTGAAACCCAACGAACCTAAAAATGGTACCATTATTATTTATATATATTGTAAATTACATTAAAATTAGAGCTCTGATTTCAGACACCCTCCTCTAGACAAAGGGGAATAGGGCATAGTCTACCACGTAGCCCAAATCTCAGAAAGATTATTTCTTACATAGGCAGGTTTCCTCACGATGTTTCCTTCACCGTAGAGCACGAATTCAGTTTCGCCTCGAGTAAACAGAATTAAAGGCGAGCGCTCGGACACTGAGTTGCCACGGCTCCTTT